>JAEIFU010000427.1:0-137078 GCA_018904235.1 Lordiphosa stackelbergi
CAAACATGATGACAATTGCCTCCTGAAAAAAGTAAAAAGTAGTTACGTCTTTTTTTTTTTTTTGCTAAATATTTCTTAGAAGTCCACGTAAGTTTGAAAGTGCCGCCTGTTATTTAAACAAACAAAGCAGCTGTTTTTGTCAAAGTGTCAAAATGATGGCAATTTGTCAATGAAACGGCTACATTTTTAAACCCTGTTCTCATTAAACATGGGAAAAGGGGATATTAAAGTTTGAATATGTATGTAACAGCGAGAAGGAAGCATTTCCGACCCTATAAGGTATATATACCTTTGATCAGCATCAACAGCCGAGTCGATTTAGCCATGTCCGTCAGTCCGTCCGTCCGTCTGTCCATCTGTCCGTCTGTCCGTCTATCTGTCTGTATGAACGCGTCGATCTCAGAGACTGTAACACATAGAGCCACATTTTTGGGCATGTATGTAGGTGTATACTGTACCCACATCGAGTTTGATTTGGATTTGAAAAATTCCTCCTCCATCTTTTTATCAGCGAAAAACTGTCTTTCTCTGTATTAACGCGAGGATCTCATGACTACACTCCTGCCCAAAATTATATTACTCCTTACTTTAGTTTCGACCTCGTAGTAGAATGGTAAAGCATAATACAACAAAATCAAATATGCGAGAAAGAAAAGCTTAATGAATTCTCGCTTAAAAGTTGTTCTTATCTCTGATTGCATCTCTCCCGTTTTCAAGTAGTGGTAAAAAGAGCACAAAAGTTTGATTTTTGTCATGTCTGCAAGTGTATCAAAATTATACGACACTTGTCATTTTGTTGGATTTGGTTAATTATTTATTCTTATAATGGTACAAAAGCAATAGTTAATAATTAATACAGCCACCATGAGCCTTTGCCACCTCGAAAAGTCTCTTAGGCACCGAACGCACTAAATTTGTAAGTAAATTTTGGTCCAAAAGAGACCATTCAGCCAAAATTTTGCTTTTGAGGCTTTCGACTTTCTCAAATTTGTTGTTATTGGCGTAAACTCTACTGGCTAAGATACCCCAAATGTTCTGAATTGGGCTTAGGTCAGTAGGGGAGCACGCTGGCCAATCCAAAATATTTATATGGTGATTATTTAGAAGCGCTGGGTCTCCCTGCTCTTGTAAAAGATGCATTATCTTGCATAAAAACAAGATCTCTTTCCATATTTTCTTCCAAAAAATGGCAGAAGACGATCCTCGAATACTTTTTGTGGTCTCCACTGCTCATCCTGGAGCTTGTGAAGCACAGATCAAGCGTTCCAGACGCTCCCCAAACCATTGCAGATCCGCCTCCGATATTGCGTTTGGAAAACATAAGTGGATCCTTACGCAAATCTCTCCAATAGTGCCGAAACCCATCTGGGCCGTCAAGATTAAATTTTTTTCATCAGAAAAAATTATCTAAATGAAAAATATTGAACAAAGCTGTATGGAAAAAAATACAGTTAAAATTTCATACCGAGGACCAGTTTTCTCCAAGTTTTTTTCCACAAATTGAAGTCGTGTTGTCTTTGTGGTGCGGCTTCAGGAACGTAGCCTTCTTTAAGACTCCTCTGACAATGCACTCCGATGATTGCAGAGTCCGCCAAACAGTCATCCGTGACACAGGCTTACTGCAACATGCGGCAAGTGTGGAGCCCGAAGCTATCGAATTCCTAGCTTTAAGTATTATAAGACTTTTTCGCGGTCAGACAACTTGTGTTTTCTTCTAGAGCTATGCTTCACACCATATTCATCCGGATCGCTCAAAAATTTGGTAATAACACAACGTGTTCGACCTATTTTTTCCGATTTTTGGTTTGCATTAAAGCCAGCATCGTTGTAGGCTCTTATCCTTCCCTTTTCCTTGTCGGATAACAAACGTCCACGCGGCATTTTATTACAAATTCATTAAATTGATAACAGAAATGTAAAAAAAAAAATTAGTGAAACCAAACCTTTCTCTCCAGCCGCAGTAATTGACAAGTGTCGTATAATTTTTGATACACTTGCAGACATGACAAAAATCGAACTTTTGTGCTCTTTTTTTACCGCTACTTGAAAAACGGAGATGCAATCGGAGACAAGAACAACTCATTTTAAGCAGAATTCATTAAGCTTCATTCTGCATATTTGATTTGTTGTATTATATGCTTTACCATTCTACTACGAGGGTCGAAACAAAAATTTCGAAGTGTCGTATAATTTTGGGCAGGAGTGTAGTGAGGTGGAGCCACCAATTTTTGCATGTTTGAAGGTGTATACTGACCCACATCGACTTGATTTCAGATTTGGGAGAAAATTCCACCTCACTCCATCTTTTAGCAGCGAAAAACTGTCTCTCTCTCTGTCTATGAACGCGTTGATCTCAGAGCTTATAAGAGGTAGAGCCACCAATTTTGATGTATATAGGTGTATATCGTACCCAAATCGAAGTTTGCTTCAGATTTGGCAAATTCCCCCCATCTCCTTCTCCTTCTAACCGTGAAAAACTGTCAGAGCCTAAAATTTTTAAGTTTGATCCTAATGATTGAAATATATTCTATTCTGTATACCACTACAAGATCCGAGCAAAAACACCGAAGATATGCAAGTGCGCCTCCCCAATTATTCGAATAAATTTAAAATAAAAGGAGTTCAAAGCTATAGGAACCACATTACTTGGAACAGGGTATTTTACTGTCGGGGCACTCGACCGCAACACTCTTACTTGTTTTTAGAAATGAAAAATAAAAAGAAATAGGCTATTATTTTAAGAGTTATGAACAATCATAAATTTAAAATATACGGGGTGACACAGAAATCTTTAGATTTTGCCGACGGTTAGTTTGTAAATCGTTGGGCCACAGAACTTTGAGAACTAGTTAGTGTAGTCTAGTCTAGTTAGAACACCAGTTGTTCCAGTTGAAGTTTCATTTCTAAAAACAGGGCTGAATCTCTCTAAAAAATTCTCCCCTTCTTTAGTTATATGTTAATTTGATGCTTAACTGAAACGCTTGCGCAGTCGACTCCGTTTCTGCCAGAAATTAATCAGCTGTTTGCTCTTACTTACGCTCTCTGATTGCATTTGGGAATATACCCGTCTTGCTCTTACCACAGTGGTTTTCTATGCGGACAATAAAAATCTTAATGCGGACTATTGATTAACGCCGCTCAAAATTCAGCAGCGTAAATCTTATCTCTAATACTCATTGCTCCATGACTTATTTACCTGGAGCCTGCTAAAACGTAAGATGATCCAAGCTCGAATATTATATTATCAGGCCTCTAACCTTTTGTTAATTTTAATTTTTGTACATGTTCGAACCCGAACCTAGGTTCAGCGACCTTATGAACCCGCCCCGTGAACCAGAATCCAAAAACTTTCGCGGGATCGAGCCCCGGATACCCAGTCATCCATGAGCTCGGCTCAGATTTGTGCACTTTTATTTTTCGCTGAACCGTTGAGCCGAAATGACGGGTAGAAAAAGAAAGAGCGGAGCGAAATGCTGCGCTCAGAAATGCATGAAATAAAAGTGAAAATATCCGCACATGAAATTTTTACAGATTTCAAATGCCGATTCAATTTTTGGCCATATCTGGCGTGAAAAATGTAATAACGCTCTAGGAAATTATGAAAAAAAAATATCTATATGTCAGTACCATTTCTACAGCAGCCATATTTTTATTTATTTATTTTATTTATTTATTTGATCTTAACATCCTGGTGTTACAAGTATAAAACTTAAAGTTTATAACACTAGTCACAACAGTAAAGAAAAAAAAAAAAAAAAAAAAGAAAAAAGAAGAAAAAAATAAATATAGAAGCATTTTTTAAATTGAGTTTTGTATGTAATCTTAACTATAATTATTATTTTATTTTGGTGTTACAAAGTTATATTATTCGTTTACTATAGTGTATGTTGAGTTATAGTTCGGAAAAGAGGTGCGCTACTAATTGTATATTGTTCATGTGGCCAGTTATTCCACAGGCGAACAGCATATACAAAGAAGTGCTTTTCGGACAAACAAACATTATTAGTCTTTTAGTGCTTTAGAGGTTCAATTTTTCATACAAATAGGCTGGCTCCTTAGTCTTTATAATTTTCCTTGGAGTAATATTAATGCTCTTAAACTTGTAAAATCGATGAGCTCAAATTGTATATTTTAAAGGAATGCTAGAGATTCTGTCAGTTCGTCTTTTTTTATAAATATACTACGCCAATGTATTAAATACTACCTTCAGTCTTTTTTTTTGTTCTCGCTTTTTCCATAAAATAGGGATAGAAAATTAAAAAAGGACGCGATTTCAACTTTACATTTTGACAAAGCTATAAATATCAAAAATGCTTTATTCATGAAAAAGGAAACAAGGCTGCAAACCGGTCCTGAACCGAACCCCCTAGAACCGGTTCGGTTCGGGTTTTTTGAGTCCGACGAACCGGACCATGAACCGAACCCCTAATATTATTGACTTCTCGAACCTGAACCCGAACCGGACCGCTTTTTCAAAAAATTAGGTTCGGTTCAACACTTATGTATTTCGTCCAACGACATTTACAGTGAAATATATAAATTGCTTGCTATCTAACTGCTCTCATTCAATAAGTTCTCCAATCCTGCGACATTTCTCTAGGTATGATTTATACTATCAACGTCGATAATGAAGCGAATTTGGATCGAGCAGAGAACTTTCGAATGACAACAGCAGAGCAGAACAGGAATGCAACTATGTACATCAAAAGCATTTCTTGATGTGGACTATGACCAAGTTACCTCAATAGATTTCCTGGAGGACATAATATAAGAAATTTTTTAAACCCATAAAATGTGCGAACGTTTACTAACAATTAAAGATTCATGTATTCAGAGTTCTTTAAAGAAGCTCAACCTAAAATCTATTGAATTGAAAACTGCTGATTCTCAATTACTACCAAGTGATTTTAATTCCGCTGGCTTTTCATTTCGAGCAATTGTTCTGAAATCGTTTGTTTATTGCTATAAAGTTCGATTAACGTTCTTTTATTATAAGCTCAGTGCCAATATTGGCTGCAGTGCTCTTAGACCTAAGTTTTTCAACATTGTTAACTTCTGCTGAAGCTCCACAAAGAAATTTTTAATATGAGTTTTCAAAATTCACCTTTAAATAAATTGCAAATAAGAGAAGTTTATGAAAGCCATAGAAAGCAATGAACAAATATCAAATATAAAATCTGTAAATTATGTTATAGATTCCTTCGACAATTGTCCAGGACAACATACATCGACAAATGTTTCAAAATTCTAAAAAGGTCAAAAAAACGAGGATTTAAAAAATTGCCTTTACTATACTTGCTGTTCCAGCAACTCAGGTATTAGTTGAACGAGTCTTTTAAACACTTAAGTTTGATCTTTCTAATCTAAGAGCTAGTGAAGCTAGGAAGATATAATGCAGCTCATAGAAGATATAATGCTTATTACCTTAAACTTAGCAGTTCTTAAAAGTTGTAAATTTCAGCTATTAAATTTGACAACAAAGTAACATTTTTGAAGTATAGAATATTTTTTAAACAAATAGGTATTTATAAACCGAAACTATTCTTTTATGTTCAAGCGAACCGAGGTTCGAACCAAAACCTTGGGTTCAGGGGTTCCGAGAACCGGTCCGCGAACCGAACCTTAGGCTTTACAACGGGTTCGAACCCCCGGATCGAACCTTCTGTAAAATTTTAGAGGTTTGCAGCCCTTGTGAAATACTAAAAATGATGCCCACTAATGCACTCTTACTTTTTAGGGAAAATCGCTTCCTGTGTAGTTTTACGACTTTGTTGTCTGATGCCTCAACTAACAACGGAAAATGTACAAAAATTTCAAATATTAATCACGAAAGCCTTTGAGGCAAATATAAATAAATTACCGCCTCCCTATGCCTTTTAAAATGGCAATCATTAATTTCCTAAAATCATTTTAATTTTTTTTTTGGATTTTGAATAAATCAATTTAAAAGCTCGAATTAGTTATTTGTTGTAATAGTTTTTTATCTATCTCAACAGTTTTGATTAATTATAAAATTTGGTAATTTTTAAAATATAAATCGGAAATGTTAAGCTCTACAACCTCACAAATATCTTATTTAAGATTTCTATTGCTTTGTGGCCATCGCAAATCCCCCATTGGCCCTTTTAGCTCTATTTCCCACATTATTTCAAATTAAATTACATGCTTCAATTGGACAAATGCAACAAATCCCCAAAGCGAAAGCTTCTTTGCAATTGAATTTGGTATTGGTCGATGCTAATCAATGAGAAATTAAAATACAAACTATTTAAGCATTAATGAAGCAAAGAAAGGTTGGTACAGTACAGGGGGACAGACAGGTAGAAAACGTTGACAGAAGCCAATCGTATTAGCAGCCAATCAAAGGTATAAGCCAAACATCAACCCACACACAGACACAAACACAGATGAAAAGGAGGAAAACATGCAGACAGGTTTTACGGAAATTAAGCTGCTCTCAATGTCAGCACACACACACACACAATTATGTTAATGCTGGAAACGATGATGATTTTTGGTTCATGTGCTGGGGGTATTACAAATCCCGCATCAACTGTCAATCAACATGTAGACAACCGCATTTAAGGCTTGAATTCTCTTAACAATATTGCAACACATGCATACAGCAACAATTCTGTGATGCAAATGAAACTTTGCATTTGTAGACAGACAGTCAGGTGAAACGCCTGGTTAGCCTGGGATATAAGATTGTGGTTGTGAGGGCGTGACTGATTGTAAAATTTGCTACTCATTTGAATATGTAGATTCTTAGGTTATTTTGTGGTTGCTAAACGGAAGTCATACGTTCGTAAGTCTTGGAATGGAACTTTTTGGTGAAGTGAACACAGATGAAGATTTTATTGACAATGCTTGGACCGCGTCCTGATTAAGAAATTGTCGCCGTCTCGTCGTCCGACTTAAATACCAAAAATTTTCAATTTCCAAAAAAATTTATTTTTTTCAACGATTTTGTAATTCGAAAAAAAAATTCGAATGCGATTTTTGTAAACTCTGGAGCAATACTATAGCCGCACCTTGTTTTTTCAGTGTACGCATAGAACGAGTAGAGGTAGAAAAACTTTGGGATTACCGTTTGAATGAGCGTTAAAAATGAGAAAATAAATGATAAAACATCAACACTCTCAGTGCAAAAAATTAACCGTTATGTTTCATTTTCGATTTGTGATTAAATTAAATAAACTATAGAATAATGTTAACTAATTAATATATTTTTATACACTGCAATAATGAGTATAACCTCCTTTAAAACTAATTAACTCATAGATCCTAGTCGGCATACTGTCTATGAGGTTTTTTAAATCATTAATTGAAAGTTCTTCCAATGCCTTAATTATTGCCAATTTGAGGTCCTTAGTGCTATTGTACTTAGTGCTTTGAGCAAAGCGAACTAAAGCGAACATTGTTGCCTTTAAGCCGTGTATTGATGCGTTGTCCTGTTTGAAAATGAACTTTAGAAGCCTTCGACCGCAAAGAAAAGGCAATAAATTCATTTGCAAAATGTCCTCGTACTCCCTTGAGTTGATATGAGTGCTTGGAAATGCCAGCTCCAAGCATCCACACTCGCAGAGCGCAGCCCAAACCATCAATGATCCTCCTCCAAAATTTCTCTTAAAAAAGAACTAGGGTTCCTTCCTCATATTCCTCCAAAAGTGCGAAAATCCATCAGGACCGTCCAAATTAAACTTTTTCCCATCCGAGAAAATGATCTAAAAAGCTAAATTAATATTTGCATTGCTCTATAAAATCATCTTATTTTTGTCCAGTCAGTTTCCATGTTATGTCTGGCAAATTTCATGTGGGCTTCTTTAAGGCAAACCTGCACTGTTTTCAGACTTCTTTAAAGACCGTGCAACGGTCCATCGAGACACTTTTAGGCCACATTCAGCCGCTAACGCATTAGCGGTCTTTAATGAATTACTTGCAGTACTCACTAATCGGCGCTGGTCACGCCGACTTATCTTCGGCTTACGTCCTCCGTGTTCTTTTTTCCATATTCAGTTCGGTTTTTACAAAAATTTCGCTCAACTTTGTCGGAGCGACCAATTTTTCAAACTATAGTTTACTAAATGAGCAATTCTCACTTTTGAGCGTCAGAATTTGGCCTTTGTTGACATCTGACAGCACTGGCCCACTTGGTATATTTACAAATTTATTACAAATAGTTACTCAACCAAGTGTACGCCAAAACAAATTCCCGCCACAGAATAAGAAATTAAATTGTGCGGCTATAGTTATGCACCTCTCACAAATCGAAAATAAATCGTAACGGTTAATTTTTGCACTAAAAGTGTTGATGTTTGTCATTTATTTTCTCTCATTTTTAACGCTCTTTCCAACGGTAATCGCAAAGTTCTTCTACCTCTACTCTTTCTATGCGTACACTGAAAAAACAAGTTGCTTCTATAGTTTTGCTCCAGAGTATAAACACTCAGGAAAAAATTCGTTCTAAATCTACCAAAATCACGACCATCCGTTGACAAAAGAAAAGTTTTCCCGCTTTTTCTTGAACCATGATCAGCGTGCCGAGCTGAGTTGATATAGTCCGTCCGTCCATCTGTCTTTAAAGCTATCGTAACCAAACGTCTTTTGGTACAAATACGCTCCACATTTGTCGGAACCGGCCGGATCGGATGACTATAGCATATACCTGCCATAGAAACAATCGGTAGTGAAAAAACTTTTTTTGTCTCCGTGCAAACGTCTCCGAACCTTGTATTTATGACTACTCTATGCTTTCACATAATTTCAGCAAATTTTATGAAAATCGGCCAACTATATATAGTATAGCTGCCATACAAAAGATAGGTCTGAAAAAAGCTTATTGAAAACAGAGTTTCATCTTGTTTGAAGATATGGATAGTTTACTTTTCAGTACAGGCTCTTATAAATCTGATATCTATTTCCTATCGGTAAGATCGGTTAGAGCAAGCTTTTCCACATGTTTTATCACTTCGGCACAGAAGACATTAGCTTTGGCTTCTTAATTGTCTCTACTATAATCTATATAGATAGATAATTATTATCCCATTTGTTCTCTACTTTACTCCAAGTCTTGAGATATATATTTATGTTTTTACTATATAAATCAAGTTCAATATGATATCAAAATAGAAAAATTACTTTTATAAATCTTTTTGGTCAAATGGTCAAAAAATAGAATTTCTGTCTTCTCGGCAGATTTAAAATCGACACAACATATGGGTTTAGCAATGTTCACATATCGCTCACTTACTTCAATACTGGCATAACTCAAAAAAATACGATTTTTGACTTAATGATGCAGAAATGTTCGTTGTGTTTTCGTATTGATATCTTCTCTTCTACATTCCGTGTGATATGATAATATGTCGCAATATCAATTCATGTTAAACATGTTAATGTAAGAACGTCATATCTCAGTAGTCTCCCAGTCGATATTGACCAAACATAATTCGGCTTTCAGGTAAAACATCAAATTTTCAAGTTTTATCAATAAGCATTCTAAATTTATAATAATTTTACCTAATTAACTCGAAGCTAAAAGAACCATTTTTTTGCGTTAAATACATTGACAACTTTAAACGTGTTTTTCTCAAAATGGATTATTTTGAGTTATGCCAGTATTGAAGTAAGTGAGCGATATGCTAATTTTGATGAAAATTTGGATAAATATTTATTTAATTTGATCAAATATTCCCGAAATTCAAAACATAGCTTTAGTTAAACCATCACAAGTCTCTTTTCTGATTTATGGTAGAAAGACTTTTTAAAGTTTTATGGTCATAAGACTTTATTCAACAAAATCGCATTTAATGTCTAAACCGGATCACGTTTTATTTTTCCCCAAATTGTCTTAACAAGTACCATTTCCGTTTTTGGAATTTACAACAAAAATTACCAACGATTTTTAACCTTCAACAACAGTTCGTTAGCATTTCTAACGCCTTTTCCACGAAAATAGCACAACGAATTTTCGAGCGTGTTGTGGCATTTGGGACTTAAGCAGATACTTGTACCCACCCACACACAAACACACACACTTACACATGGTCATCAGGAAGTGAGCGCGGATTTACGTGTGTTGAAATGGCAGACATGACTTTTAAACTTTACTGATGAACTCCGTGGCAAATGCTGTCCCTCTACCTGTCACTCGGATAGAAGCAACTGCATTGCGTGTTTGGTGAAATGAGAAGTTCTTTATTTTTAGGGAAATTCAACAAAGGAGATTATCGATTTTATTTTCTGTTAAATAACTCAGAACTCGCCGCGATGTCTGGCCTGGCCTAATAACCAAATGGATTCCTTTTGTCTCTAGGAGTGTGTGGTTTTTTGCCATTTTGATGATTGTTTTGCTGTCATTTTTATTTGCGTGTGCTTCTGGCTGTTTGTCGATCAATTTGGAGCAGACGGACCGGGAATTGTTGTGGGTGCATCATGCCAATGGCAGTTTCAATTCCAAATGGCAAGGCGGCAGAAGGCGGGGGCTATAGCTATAGCGCTCAAGTACAATGGCAAATTTTCTCATTCTTAGGGCATACCATGAATGAGTTGATAATTAATTGAAGTTTTTTCTTACTCAGATGTCATATGCATACACTGAAAGAAAAATCATGAATTTTCGTACTTAAATCAAGAATTTTCAATTTCTAAACTTCAATGGCCGTCTGTGGCCCAGTGGTTAGTGTGCTGGACTGCTGGGCGGGAGGTCGTGGGTTCGATCTCGCCTCTGAACATCTAATATAAATTTTTTCTTTCTTTATAAGAATAGCTTTTCACATACGGTCACCTTCACCAGCTATTGGCGCCAGCTGGAAGTAACTAGCCATGAAAAAGCAAATTCTCAAACTTTGCCGTTCGGATTCGGCGTTAAACTGTAGTCCCTTCTCTTGTGCGCAAAATTTAAGGCACACGCAGTTTAAGCTTGGCTTCCGTTGGAGGAGCTGTCAGCCAATTTTACATTTTACAAATTTTAATAAGCCAGGAAATTCTTAGTTTAGGTACTTAAATTCTTGATTTCAAGAACATTTTGGATATGTTAAGCAGGATTCGGGTTTTTTTGTAAGAACTTTTAGAGCTCAAAATAAGCATGATCTAGACTTAATTATGTTAGCTAAGAGCGATTTGTACTTAAAGTAAGAGCTCGTTAACATTAAAAATGAAATGATATTAAACTAAAACTTTGTTTTTTGAATCAAGAATTTTATTTCTATTTTTAAATTTTTAACGGTTAATTTCGAATTTAAGAACAAAATGATCTTAAATTAAAACTTTTTTTTTAATCAAGAATTTTATTTCTGTTTTTGAATTTTGAACGTTCAATTTTGAATTTAAGATCGATTCGTATTCAAAGGAAGAATTTTCAAGTGCTTGGTTCTTGAACGGTTCTTCCCAAATTTTAGACCGAAACAGGATAAAATCAAGTTTTTTTTAAGACCAAATCGACCTGTTTTTTTTTTTGAGTGTATACATCAGATGTCGCAAAAATCGGCCCGTTTGCCTGTGTCAGAAAACGACCGCTTTCGCGCGAGCACATTCAATAAAAGTAGTGAATCAACCTTTAACTACGCTCTCTGCCTCTCTTTGGTTGTGAGAGGAGAGAAACACATATTTTTTTCTTATTTTTGTCAGGTCTATCTCGGGCCCTTTTGACAAAATTTACTATATGCCTTCCCTCGTTCTTTCTCACGCTGACTCGCTCTCTGTTTATGCTTTACTTTGAAATAACATTTTTAAAGTTCGGTCTTCTTGAAGACCGCATTTGATGAGCGATTGACTGACTTGGGCCTGGTATGGCGTTGCTCTCAGACCGATCGGTGCTGTGTGTTCAACCACGGCCACCGAGCAGTGAGTGAAATTGCTGCTTAAATCTGGTTGAAGGAAGCCCGAGCGCGTTTTGTTTTTTGGTCAGTGACGTGATCACAGCAAACTGAACATTGGGTTGTGAGTTATTTACGAGCTATGGTATACATTAATATTTGGCACATTACTTTGTACAAATAATTACTTTACCTCTATACAAATGCTGCAAGAGCAACAAATTTTTGCTGAGCTCAGATTCGCGCGTTTTACTCAAATTTAATTCATGTTCACAATCATCCATGCTCCCATTTCACTTTCGCAAACCAAACCAGAACTCGAAATCGCAACATTTTGCGATAGCGAAAATTGATGGCTAAATTTTTTGAAAATTAGAAGATCAAAGATTTTCTCCATAGGTTTTGGGTAGGTCGAGAATTTTGATTTGTATAAGTTTCTAAAAAAATTCGGTGTGCCACAGAAACCCTGGCCGACGTAAATCTCCGCGTCCACGTCGGGTTTCTTTTTTATTGGAATCTAGTGACTCGTTGTCCAGTTTAGCTCCTCTCTAAAAACAGGGCTATCACTGGCCGAATTCCTTTTTTAGTTATTGGTAATTGATGTTTAAGTGAATTTTTTGATTGTGTAATATGTTTTATATGCTTTTTAAATTTATTTAATATTTAGGCATTCTTCAAAAGCACGCGCCCTAACCGCGCCTGTCGGGGCGCCACCACCGCCAGGGGAGCAGGGAAGAGGGATCACCACCCAACAAGAGGCGTTTGAAACCGCCAAAGAAACCGGGCACCGAATGGTCGGGGAGGGGTTTCGGGCATATTAACATTGTTCTGTTTATTGAACACTAGCAGGTAACCGGCGTGCGAAGAAGTGAAGTTTATTTGACAATTGGCCACGATTAAATCTTCATGATAATCTTAACACATTAAAATTTTATTTTCAAAATTCGCTATTTTTTTCGATTGATCTACACCTCCTATTTACATGGGTAAATCAAGGGTAAATGTCAATCTAAACACATATAAGAATTTTGCAAAATTTGCATAAATATTTTTATAGCGACTAACCGACATGTTCTATTTACCCGTCTTGAATTGCCAGCTATTAGATCATCATGATTGTATCAACTAATCATAAAAAGTTGTATATTTGTGGATTCTTAGGACCACATGATCTTGACCGGGCTATATCTGAAAAAATATCAAGATGATATTCAGGTCTGTTCTCAATTCCAATTCGGTTTTCGTATAAACGTTTGAATTGGCCATTTTACTCTAACAAATTTGAATGGAAAGTGTAGAGAAAATCTCTGGTTACTAGATCAAGGCTTTGTTTTTCTACGAATTGAATCCACTTGGCATTGAGCTGTCGGTTTCAACTGCTTGAGCAATTCCACTTATACTGAAAGTGGATCTAGTAACCGTAGATATAAATGTCACTTTCCATACAATCTTATTAGCATAAAGTTCAAAGTACAAGGGTTTATACGAAAACCAAAGTGGAATTGAGCACAGGCCTGATTATAGCGTTTATATGTATGGGTAGAAATAATATCAAATTGGTATACAAAGTTGATATTATTTTGATATTATTAAAGATAGGGCTGATATTTGATGTTTTTTGAAATTTCTATTGCCGTCTATTAAGGAATTTTTCTAACCGTTCGATGTACCCCCGGTTTAACCGTCTACATTTCCATCCATCAAATCTTTTAAATAATCTTGAATAGTTTAATCTACTCCTCTTATTCACCAACGCCAGCTCTTTCGTAAATAATCAAATGAGAGTTTTAGCTAATTTCGCAATTTATTCTAGAAGATTTTAAAGGGCGTAGCCAGCTTTCCGAAAAGGTGGGGGCAGCTGAGCCTTAACTTTTCTTAAATATTTCTTAAGTTATATTTTTCAACATTGAATAATTAGATCAAGATGCATTTGATATATTTGAGCAGCCCTGGCTACGCCCTTGAATATTTCTAAGGGTCGATTTCTCTTCTTCGAGATAACTGCTATGTGCCAGATAAGCTGACAATTTATTCTGCTATTTTAAGTTTTTGTGACCTAAGATTTACAAATAAAGACTGGAATTTATAAACTAAATTTTTGTCAGAATTATCGGAAAAATTTCCTATAGTGAGGTGGAACTGGGTGGATATGGCTATGCTTCTGACAGTTAAACCCTTGATGGAGAACTGAAAATTTCTTAGAGTTTTGGTTTTCCTAAATTGATTAATTTTGCGTGTGTGTGTTCTATGACCTATTCAAACATGCCACCAATGTCAAGATAATATTTGGTTTGCCAATTAAATAGATTAATACTTGTATTTGTTGTTCTTATTACATTTCTCACTCACCATTCTCAATGGTCTCCTTGGCACAGGATATTATTTTGCCTTTGCGTCGTCGCAAATTCGATTCGAAATTGTTGTCATCGGTGAAATCATCGTCCCTTACAATGCCGGCCGCACCTCCTGCACTATCCTCGCCGGCTGTAGTTGTTGTTGTTGTGGCTGTTGACTCCGGCACTTCCTCCGAAGACTGACGCTCCCCGCTTGCTCCTCCGCCATGTATTAAACTTTCAAAACTTTGGCTCATGCTGTGCCAAAAAATTTTTTTCTTCGTTTTGTTTGTTTTCTGCTGGGTATTTAATTTGTTTTTGTTTCGACGCTTCCACTTTGGTTATTACTTTTTGTTTTTGTAGTGATAAATGGATTTTTAAATTCTGTAGCGTTTTGGGTTATGATTTGTTATTGTAATTCACAAAACATTCGAATTTGTCGCGTGCTTAATTAGTTAACGAAGAAAAAAGGCCATCAATCATTTTGTATGGCCTAGCGCCCGGAAAAGTAGGCAACATAAAGTGTGGTGGTTAGAACAGGCAGAAGCCACACACTTTTGGGACTGTGGGTCAAATGGGCAGACAACACGTGTTTAATACTTAATTAAAAGAAAGTACATTGAACTAAATTATATATTTAGTATGGAACAGAAAAGTTCAAACTTTCGACCGACCAAGCGTCAAAAAGAGTTCAACCAAAGACCATGAATACCTAGATGAGAAATGTCGCACAATCAACTTTTAAACTCTTGTTGTTTTTGTACGATGCTTCTATTTTTAGAATGTAAATCACTTCGTGTCTGCTCCTGCCGTCATCTTTATGTTCTTTAACACAGTTTACAGTTTTTGAATTCACAAGAATCAAAGTCTTAGCTGCTTCCCTTTGGGTTTAATTTCCTGCTGTGTTCTTTAATTCAATTAACTTAATGCCTTATATTCATTGATAGAAAAATATGAATTCAGTCAAGCTCTCAGAAAGGTGCCAATATTCCCATATTCGACGGACCCATTTTTATACCCATGCAAAGGGTATTATAATTTTGCCCAGAAGTTTGCAACGCATAGAAATATTCATTTCCGACCCTATAAACTATATATATTCTTGATCAGGGTGACGAGCTGAGTCGATTGAGCTTTGTCCGTCCGTCTGTCCGTCTGTCTGTCTGTTTCTACGCAAACTAGTCTCTCAGTTTTAAAGCTATCGAGCTGAAACTTTGCACAGAGTCTTCTTTTTACTGCACACTGCTAATATGTCGGAACCGACCGGATCGGATGATTATATCTTATAGCTGCCATAGGAACTATCGGTCGAAAAGTGGGTCTTTGTGAGAAAAACTTTTTTGTTTTTAATGTTAACGTCTCCCACTTCAGCGATTATTGATATTATACGCAATTATACAGATTTGGAAGTTTTTGTCAAAATCGGATGACTATATCTTATTGCTGTCATAGAAACTATCGGTCGAAAAGTGGGTTTTATTTAGAAAAATAGTTTGTTTTTTTTTTGGGTTTTTTTAAGTTTGTTTTTTTAAAACATTTGCAAGGGTATAAAAACTTCGGCAAAGACGAAGTTAGCTTGGCCTTCTCGTTTTTTTTTTAAATCAAAGAAAAAAATAAAAATTTGGCGGTTGGCAATCCTCATCATTTAATTTGTTCCAAGTAGATTTGTTTACATCAATTTTTGAATATGATATCTCTCAAATGGCCGCCTCTGGCGTTGATGGCGTATTGTGCCCTTTTTGCAGCATTTTCCATCGATTTCGCCAACATTTCGGCCGGAATAGCGGCTATTTCTTCACGAATGTTGTCCTTGAGCTCTTCTACGGTCCTTGGCTTGTTAACGTAAACCTTTGACTTCAAATATCCCCACAAGAAGAAGTCAGGCGGCGTCAAATCGGGCGAACGCGGTGGCCAGTCCAAATCACCACTTTTCGACATCAAACGGCCCGGAAACAATTTCTTCAGAAAATCGATTGTTATGCGACTTGTGTGCGGTGGAGCGCCGTCTTGTTGAAACCAGAACTGCCTCATACGCTTTCGACGAATAATTGGCATCACAAAATTGGTCATCATGTCGCGATAACGCTCCTGGTTGATGGTAACAGCATGGCCATTTTCATTTTGGAAGAAAAACGGCCCAATGACCGTTTTCGCACTAACGCCGCACCAAACAGTGACTTTTTCGTCATTCTTGAATCTCCTGAGGATTTTCAGTAAATATGGCAATTTTGCTTATTTACGGTCCCATTCAATGAGAAATGGGCTTCATCGGACATGATAATTTTGTTCCAAAATTGCTCGTCATCTTCGGCCATTTCGATGACTCTTTGGGCCCATTCCAATCGACGAGGCTTGTCCGAGGCTTTTGTACGGGAACAAATGCAAATCAACGCGAATAATCCGTTGTAAAGTGGACCGAGCCATGCCCAACTGCTGAGAACGGCGTTTTTGGGATGTTCTTGGGGACCTCTCAACACTGGCTCGTACGGCAGCGATATTCTCGGCCGATTGCCTTGGTCGACTTTTATTTGGCCTCTTCGGATTAGAAAGAGCCTCACCAGTCGAAAATTTTTCGTATAAACGCTTAATGGTGTTCTTAGAAGGCGTACTTTTCACATTTTTTAATTTTTTAAAAGCACGTTGAGTTTTCACAATTGACTTGTTCTGTTGAATGTAAATTTCAACTATTTCAGAGCGCTCGCGTGGCGTGTATTGTTCCATGGTAAAAATCTGCTTGGACTGACGCTTTAAACGCGGTATGTCATTAAGCGATCTGACATCTCTGTCAAAAGTTATGGCGTTGCCAGATGGGTCCGTCGAATACGGGCAACCCTGTACTACCAAAGATTACAGCGAATTTTATTGAAGGCTGCAAACCTCTGAATTTCTTGTTCGAAACAGTTGAAAAGTCTAAGTCTTAGTCTAAGTCAGTTCTCAGAATGGTTCTTTTACTAATCGAAACTAGAGTTTTGGTTCGACGCTTAGATCATAGATTCTAAGATCGTTGAGATTGGTAAGAAATTTTTTTATATATAATTTTTTTTTACATTTTTAAAACTGAATGAAACTTATTTATTATAGTTATTTTTCATAAGTTCTCTATCAGGGCTTATAATAAGTGCCTGGAGAAGTAAGGCATAAACTCAACTTCAATGTACATACATAAATATACAGACTTGTTTCACATTTTCCAACTTGACTTATGCTTGATTGACTTCTTGAAATCTAAATTTACAAAGAATATACAGCACCGTGTGATCGTCATAAAAGTTCTAAAAAAAACCTGAGTAAAGTGATTCGAAAACCGGACACCTTTCCAAATAGAGGAAGGCTATTATCTAACCCGAACCGAACCATTTCTGGGGTTCGCCCTGCTTCGGCATACATTTTTTTAACATTTGCTCAACAATATTAATTTTGAGTAATTTATAGAGGCGATTGAAAGCCAGTTGTACTAGTAACATTTCATACAGAACTTCTCTCTAGGCATTATGGGGTTTCTTGAGTTATGTCTACTTCTTCAATATCGGCTTTGCTAAGTCAAGTAGCACGTCTTGAACATCCGTTCCCTGGTATTTCGCTGCGTGTCCAGCATATGTCTGATTCCCAATTCTATTTGTTAGTGTCAAAACTCTGTTTAAACTCAAGAAAAAACTGGTGTACGAAACACTTAATTCATATTTTTAAGATCTGTTCTTATGGGTCAAAACTTTTAATACACTTGTTCCATCAGTTTCACTTTCGAACGAATTAAGCCCTCAAATTAATGAAAGTGAAATTAATGTGTGCCGTAAAACTACCCGTATTTAACGACATTTTATTAAGCTACAGAAATATTATCGATACAGAAATCTTGAAGTGCCTTAAAAGATTACAGTAAAAGTTATGCAAATGAACTAAAAATACAAAATAAAAGCACGTGCATGCGTGTGGAAGAACTTAACACGCAAACGAGAAATAAAAAGTGTAAAACTCAAAGAAATGCCACTGCACGACGAACCCAAAAAACTTTTCTTTCTCTCTTTTCATCGCCGGCAAAATAGTAAATTGGACTGCTAAGAAGGGGTGGATTTTGAACACCCTCTACTACGTTTCCCTTTTGTTTATTGTTGTTGCTGATGTCTTCTGCCCATACCAAAAAAAACACAGCCAAAAACTGTTTGCTTATTTCATAATCGTCTTGCACTTAGGTTAGTTCTACTAGCTCTCCACCAGGACCATTACACAGTATCCAATATATTCTTGTATAGCATACTTTTAGGGTCTCTACGAATTGAGTAAATTTTTTCTAATTTTTTTTTTTTTAATATATTTAAGCAAAAACACTATCATAAACTCGTGTTTTACGCGATTCAACTACGTTTGCACGATAGGAAATGCCGTCAGAGACTGTTTGGGGCCACAAAAATTCAACATAAAGTTGGCTGAGGGCAAAGCAGCAAGGAAATTCACCACATCCTCTCATTTATATTGATTTTGTGTGTTGGTGCAAAGACACAGAAACGCGCAATAACAAATTTTGTTTGGCGTTTGTTTTTATACGCTGCTTTATAGACAAGCAAAAAAAAAGCCGGCAGAACTTAAAGGGAGAGAGTAAAATACAAACATTGAGCAGTAAGCAGACAAGGGATGAGCCCTCCACCATCCGGACGTGCGTCTAAAGCACATTGGTCGGAAGAACATTTTTTAAAATCTTCAATCTAATGACAATAATGAATGTTTCTTAGGCTTAGGTACATTAAATTTTTAGGGACAATTTAAATTTTTTAAATGCTATCAGCTTGTAGCTGAACGGGCAATATTCAAATTATTATAAGCTAATAGTAGACCCGCGCGCTTTGCTGAATGAATTTAAAGTTTAAAGACATAAAATGTTCCGTTCAACAGAATGACACAAAATGAAATGAAAAAAGTGGTAAAAAAACACTATCAGTCCTGTTCCCGTCTTCGATTTCGATCAAATCATGGGGAATCGGAATTGTTTGATGTACTCGCTTCCCAAAAACGACTTTGTTCTTCGGCTCTTAACTTCAAAACTCCATTTACGTTCATTCGAGCCTATTGATGACAAAAAGAATCGCCCAAATTCTTTAATCGTCTCTTAGAAATCACAGAACCTATTTATAGCACCTTACACACACATTTATTTCTACAAATTTATAGTATAGAATTCGTTACTGTTGAGTTGAAGTGTAATAGCCTATTTCCACTGGCTTCATTTCTTATCATTTTCATTTCTAAAAATGAAGCCGATTCCATTGACAAATTGTCATCATTTTGACACTTTGACAAAAACAGCTGCTTTGTTTGTTTTAAATAACAGGCGGCACTTTCAAACTTACGTGGACTTTTTGGAATATTTAGAAAAAAAAAAAAGACATAACCCTTAAGAAAGGAAATCCTCGTGGCGAACGCATTGCCATCGCCCTAAACTATCAGCAGAAAGCCAAATACACAACCTATTTTTGGTAAATTTTTTACCTATTTATATTTGAAGCAAAATACGCCTACTTTTTCGGGGCAATTGTTATCATTTTCGAGAAATGATAGAAATGAAAGGCAAAATGAAGTGACAATTCGTATGGAAGAAATGAAGCTTCATTTGTTCAGTGGAAATAGGGTATTAAAAAAGGCCCAATAATTTCATTTGAGTATTATATGCTATAGAACTGTGTTAAATTCAAGACGGAAAAGCTTGTAAGAAAGTTCATGTTTTTAATACCAGCTTTTCCAAATCAGTTCTGAGCCCACCTGAAGGGCTGTCACTACTGTGGAATAATGAAAATGTTGAAAGATGGATCACTTAAAGCTACAGGGAGCTGTGTGCAGACCACATTTTAAGAATTTTTGTGGAATTAATTCGTTGAAGTTTTTTTTTTGTTAGATGTGTTCCAAGCAACCAATATTTTTTAAGTTTTAATTTATCCAGTATTTTTAACAGTTATCTTTAACAAATTTATCTATTTTTGGACCTCACATTCTGGCAATACTGCAGTTGTGTACTTCAGACTCTTTAAAACCATTGTGCTGCAAATTCAAACATACTTTGAGTCTCGCTTACACCAACTAAATAGTTGCTCGATTTTCATAAAACTTGTTGAAATTATGTGAAAGCATAGATAACTTATAAATACGAGGTTCGGAGACATTTGCATGGAAAACAAAAAAGTTTTTCTCACTAAAACTAGTTACTTTACTTTTCTCCCATAAGGCCTGATTACAGATGACATAAAAATCAATTTTTATGTTGAAGTTCACATGAATAGAAACTAGGGTTGTCGAAATATCGTTATTGACGATATTTTTATGAATACTTTTTTTTGGTTTTTGGACAAAAAGGAAGGTTTCTTAAGGGTATTCTCTTGGATATTAGTGGCATCAGTAATACTAGTAATATCCAAGAGAATGCCTTCAGAAAACCCCCATTTTTGTGGCCGAAACTAATAAAAATACACACCAAAAACTTATTCAACAAGTATTCGATATCGATATTTCGAAATCCCTATTAGAAACACATTTGAACTGTTTTGAAATCTAAATTCACAACAAAATATTTTGACTGTCAATAATGTGTTTTACAATCCTCTAACCTAGGCTGCAATCCTCCTAAAAATCGGGAGGGGTTCACACCGGGGTTCGAACCCTTGAAACTTTTGGGTTCGGGTTCACGAAGCGGGTATCCTAGGAGTTCGTCTTTGTTTGTTTTCGCTGACGCACAAAAAAAAGTATGTTAACTGGAAAAACCTTTAACATTTCATACATATTTGGAAGTTCAGTCTTGATTTTACTTTAAAATCAAAGTAAATTTTGAACAATTTTTAAGAAAGTGACTAGAAAGTTCGACCTAATTACACAGGTTTACAAGCTTTTGCAACAAAGAAGATACCAAACTTTCCATATGTATATTTGGTAAAAATTAACCTCCGGTTATGGGTTCGGTTCGGACTTCCCAAAAATCATGGAGTCTCCGACTCCGGAGTGGTTCGACTCCGAGCCGGTTTAGAGCCCTGCCTATAACATTCATTTTTCTTTTAAAGTATTAGATATTTTTGGTTTTAGTATGCATAATGTCCACACAATGGTTCAGTAACGGGGGACCCCCTCAGTAATAAAAAGAGTTAATAGGGAATAAATATGGCATCGCAATAGGCCCAAAGTGGCCTAAGTGGGAGAGCGTCTTGTCGCTCTCAGCCATCGCAACCTAACCTAACCTATGCATAAATTCACTAAAAATTACGAAAACACACTGCAACTCTCAAAGGACTTCCACTTTTGTGATCAATTCTTTCGCAACAATAAACCTGATAATAAATTGTGTTTTATGCCAGTTTTAAAGTTCACTTCAATCTCGATAAATACTATGTATAGATTGCAGGTATCTCTTTCGAAAGACCAAAAAATGTTGGTATTTTAATCCGAAAACAAATACGAATGTGGCGTTCGTCGAGCGGAAGTTGAACATGTCGGGAATTGGTAACACTAATGTGAACAGTTAAAACTTGGTAATACCAAAATAAAGTTCGACATATTTAAGCATAAACGATCTCACAAGTGGAAGATATGACGGTTTTTTCAAGTAGCGAGGGCGGGAGTGTAGCAAAAAAAGTATATGTCCATGTATATTTGTCAAGCCTTTATCTCTTACAATCTCTTAGATCTCTTCTATCAGTGAGTTGGAGAAAAATCAATTTGGCTTTAAAATGGAAATATCAAGTGAAGGTTTTCGTTGAAGTATTTTTCACAACAGAAGTGTGTCGATCAAATCAGTTCTCTTTATAGCGATGAAGTTCCGCATAATTTGACAAATGATCAAAAAATGACTAGTGTATAAGATCGTCACAGGTGACGAGTCCGGAACCGAAAACAAAACAGCAATCGGCCGTGTGGGCGTTTCAAAACTTGCCAAATCCGCAGCAACGTAAGACAGTCAATTTCAAGTGGTACACGACCATTTGTTTGACGGAAGTCTTCGGAGAAATTCGCAAAACCAATCGCCGAAGACGAAAAGCATTCCTCATCATGACAATGCGAGCTATTACACATCACGTCACTCAAGCGTCTATTTAGCACCCAATGATTTAATTTTTTATTCTCAAACATCACACCAATTGTCTGAAGGCGAAGTTTTCGGTATAGAACAGCGGTGAGCAGCAAAAATAACGGAAAGGGCACAACAATTTTATTATTTTTGTCATTCGCTTTCGATCACCGCGATGCAGCTCGTGTTTGTTATATCTATTGCGTCGTGGGTTTATGTAAATAATGGGCCGGGTTGCGCGGGTAAGGTCTATGAGGCTGCCCACCGCTAGTATAGACCTAGTTACAGAAATGTCATTTCCCGACCCATTTTGGCGCCTATCAGGCAGAAGTTGTATCCGTGAAAGAACTCGTGGTCAAGGAAGGAAATTTATTTATTTTTGTCATAGTCAAGCAAGCTGCTCTAAAAGTTTTTAACGGCAACACTAAAGTTAAGTTCACACAGTCAAATTAATTTGTCAAATATGGTGAAAATTTGACAAAATAAGTTTGAATTGTGTGTGAACGCCATATTTATTTACAGTCAAACTCGTTTGACGACCGATTTGACGAGTTTGACAAATCAAGTTTATGATAAGTTTGTGTGCTGTCTGAACGCAATGTGAACACTGTTTGTCAAACTGTTATCGCATTTGCCGAGTTTGATGTTGCACGTCAAATGTAAGAACAAACTTTGACAAACTTGTGATGATTGTCCGGGTATTTTAATTGCTAGGACTTTTGTAAATCAGTTTGGATATCTAATTTGGATAAGAATTATGATAATGGTGTAACATAAAGTAAAATAATACAGTTTTGTTATTAAATTGTCCGGGCTGCGTGGGTATAACCAGGGTTCGAGAGCCATCAACCGGCTCCCGGCTCGTGAGCCACAGCACGTGAGCCGTTTTCGGCTCGTGGGGCCCAGCTCTCTGTTCTACGCTGAGTGCCACAGACTGTGTGATTCGCGAGTTATTCTAACCTATTTACCGAGACTGTCGACTTTGAAAATCGCGAAATAATACCAAAGAGGATAAAAAATAGTAAGAAAAATGAAGAACGTTATCACAAATCAAGTGAAAAATCCTGGCAGGATCAATGCATGAGCGCAATTTGAAGATAACGGATCTCTATGGTAATAAGACCGCTAATTACTTAAGAAACTGCTTTTCAAGTCCACAAACTGCCACACATAATAACATTGCCATCAATTTGACAATACTAAACCATGGAAGACCAATGCTAAAGAATATAGTCAAGAATCGATTTGAACCACTTTCCGTTACTGACAAATCAGTAAATCGCGGAAAAATACCAAAGAGGATCAAAAATTGTAATTATGCGAAGCAAAATGTACTTCCAATCAGCTATGGGATCGCCATGGTAACAAAACCGCTAATTACCTAAGAAACTGCTTTTCAATGTCAACACAGAACTATATGCCCTGTTTATGACAATACTGAACCGCGACAATTACCATGGAAGATCAATGCTAAAGAATAAAAACGCAATATGTCTCGAACTGTGATGCAAAACAAACATGGTTATATCGACTCGCCTATTGATGCTGGTCAAGAATTAATATGATTTATAGGGAGGGCATTGTTACTATTTTTGATCCTCTTTGGTATTTTTCCGCGATTTAATGATTTGTCAGTAACGGAAAGTGGTTTGAAATGTTCCTTGTGATCTTGACTATATTCTTTAGCATTGGTCCTCGATGGTGTATATCGTGGTTCAGTAGTGTCCTAATCATGTCTATGTTACTGTATTTTTGTGGACCTTATGCATTGATCCTAGCATTTTTCACTTGATAGGGAGTACAATTTGTTTGGAATTGTTACCATTTTTGATCCTCTTTGGTATTTTTCCGCGATTTAATGATTTGTCAGTAACGGAAAGTGGTTTTAAACGATTCTTATGATCTTGTCTATATTCTTTACCATTGGTCTTCCATGGTATTTATCGCGGTTCAGTATTGTCAAATTCATGGCAATGTTGTTATGTGTCTTCGTTTGTGGACTTGAAAAGCAGTTTCTTAAGTAATTAGCGGTCTTATTACCATGGAGATCCGTATACAGTAAATAGGTTAGAATAACTCGAGAACCACACAGTCTGTGGCTCCCAGCGAAGAACAGAGAGCTGGGGCTCACGAGCCGAGAGCGGCTTTTTGTATAAATGTTAAGCAGTTGGACAATTTCATTAGCCAGATATAAATGTATCGCACCGAGTCGATAATTTGACGGCGGCTATCGACATACCACATTAGTTTCTGTGAAACAAAATTTGCGAGTGTGAACACTAAGCGAAATTCAATTGAAACTTTCGAAGTTTCGACAAATTTCGATTAAAATTTATTTGACGTGTGTGTACACTAGACTGAACGTCCCTTGTATGAAAAATATTTTTTTTGGAAATGTTCTGTTCCTCAGTGCGCAAAAAATTCGTAATAATTTCTAGTTAACGTAATGAAAAACAAAACTTCGAAATTTTGACGTTTAGTACTGGCGCCGTGGGTTTAAAATTTCTTCATTTAATTTCCATTTCCCCTTTTTCATTTTACTATTTCATTAAAGCAAGCTTTGATAGCAGGATCGGTATCTGACATACCGTGAGATGAAGTGGTCCTTGGGCGTAAGCATTTTTCACCCGAACATTCCATGTTCCGCTGGCTTTGTTTGCGTGGAATTCTTCATAATTTGACCATTCTCCAAGAATAATATAAAGTGTTTAGTAAATTTAATCGCTATGCTTTCAAGGTTTTTTACTAATCATGGATATATGAGCCGAACACAAATCCAAAACTAATGTGGCTTCCTCACTGAAGCACATTTTCAAAAGAGTTATTGTCAACACTGAAAATGCAGATTCTTGTTCTCATTTTGTTGCTTCATCATATGCATCTAATGTTGGTAAGAGTTTAAAGCGAAAATGCAGTTGTAGTGAGGACAGCACATTAAGAGTCATTCCACAAAAGTTAGCTGGCCAAAAACTTCGATGCAAACGGCCGGCAAAAAATTAAAAATAAATTACAAAAGTATAAGTTAAAAGTAGTTATTCAAAGTTATTTATAAGAGTATCTTTTTTGATATTTGGATAAATGTGTCTGTGCTCTTCGATGCATTAAAGGTGATGCTGATCGTGTTGTGTAATACGCCCATCGAAGTCCTCAACTTGTGTCACGCCTCTTTCTGCGACATCATTCACAACTTTGAGGTTTTTCAGTAATTTCTGCGCTGCCAGACTTTAAAAAATTCGCTGGAATCTCGTCATCGGACCTCTGTCTTTTAAAAGCAGCATCAGGACTTAATTCAATTGAACTTTTTATTTAAAGCTGCATCAAAAATTTCTTCTAAATACTCCATAAAATTACTTTCTCCGTTGGTGAACAACTCTTTATCGCGACCAGCATTCTTTCTGAGACACATATTGATCATTAGGTTTCCTTAAGATTCCGCACACATTTCTTCCTAGTTTCATGGTAAGCGCAAATGATTTCAATACACCATCAATTTGAAGGACAGTGCAGTTATACATTACAGTATTTGTAGCCTCTTATATAGAAGAACCGCCAAGACATCTTTTCTAGATGGTAGCTTTGCTAAATCCAGCTCTGCCCGCAACGCGCCAATCAAATAAATGCTGCTAGAATCCTCTATATCCTGCATTTTGTTTTGCATAAAATATTTTTATACACTTGAAAAGTGTATTATAATTTTGCCCAGAAGTTTGCAACGCATAGAAGGAATCATCTCCGACCACATAAAGTATATATATTCTTGATCAGCATGACGAGCTGAGTCGATTAAGCTTTGTCCGTCCGTCTGTCCGTCCGTCCGTCTGTCCGTCTGTCTGTTTCTACGCGAACTAGTCCCTCAGTTTTGGAGCTATCGAGCTGAAACTTTGCACACAGTCTTTTTTTTATTGCACGCTGCTAATATGTCAAAACCGACCGTATCGGATGACTACTTCTTGTAGCTGCCATACAAATGTTCGTTCGAAAAATGGGTTTTAGTAAGAAAAACTGTTTTATTCTCAATAATACTGCTCTCAAACACGGTCATGGGTAAAATGTAATGTTTTTAAGCTGATCTGCGAAGTTTGGTCGAAGTCGCTAACAGTTGAGACAAGCTATTTCAAGTGTATCAAAACTTCGGTACAGACGAAGTTAGCTTTGCCTTTCTCGTTTAAAATAGATTTTTAATTCAAGAACAAAGTTTGGCATCTCAAAGGTTACTTCTACGAAAAAGTAAAACGAAAAAGGGGAAATGGAAATTAAATGAAGAAACTTTAAACCCACGGCGCCAGTATTAAACGTTAATATTTCTAATTTTTTTTTTTTCTTATTGTTAAAATTAATACGAATTTTTGCGCCCTGAGGAACAGAACATTTCAAAAACAAAATTTCCCATATGATTATGTTCAGTCTAGTGAACACCAAGACAAATTCGAACACAAATCAGTCAAACTCCGCCATGACAGTTTGTGTAAATTAATTTGACTGTGTGAACTTAGCTTAACAGTGCTAAAAACACGTACTGAGTGCCGCATATCTTAGAATGAGGGCTCAGCACCTAAGAATACGTTTCGTGTGCGTGCCTGGACAACTCCACATTGAAGGCAACGAGATAGCCCATTGGTTCGCTAGACTTGTCACTAATGCCCTGCTCCTGCCGGACATAAGTAGTATGGGGATGGTTTTTTGTGACATGCGGCGGATCTATTTTCACCTATGAAAATGTCCAGGCATACTTGGCCCATTCTTAGTTTTAAAAGAAATTGAAAGCTACTGCGTCCAGGCAGACAGTACGCCTCTTTACTCGTAAGAGCTCTAACAGGATACAGAAGGATACTAAAGATTTGATACTCAAATTTGGCCTACTTTCTAAGGGGTTTGAAAGTGATGACTTGCTCAAAAATAAATAACCCAAATAAATTGGGAATTCTCGTGATTCTTCTAAAAATTGGGCAAGGACTACTAGACCATTATGTCTCATTTATAAACTGTGTGAATGCAGCCTGAGAATTACAAAACTGTTTAAAAAATTTTATGAAAATGTTGAAACTATTTTTTTAGTTTCGACACACAAACAGTTGGAATTTTTTTTAACGATTTTTTATATTTATAATAATCAATACAGAGGGTACATAATATTATTTAAAAATTACATACGAAATGATCAATTAGTATTTCTTTTTTAGTTTTTTGTAGGTCTTTTTTGGTTCGAAAATGAAAAATAAAATAGTGTAATTACAAATGCATTATTCAATCATGTTGCACTTGTTTTTTTGTTTTGTTTTTGGGCGGCCTGCTATATATTCTGTATATATCGCCCTGATCTAGTCGAGTTATATTTAAATGTCTAAAATCTAAGAAAATAAGGGTGTTCTTAATTTAATCCCAATCCTGTTCTTCCTCCACATTGGTGGCGTCACCACCACCGCCGCCGCCGCCCTGTGAAATGAAAAGTAATAGTTCAATTTCTACGTATATATGTATAGTATTTTCTTTATAACTTACACGTCCGCGCACATCGACGCCACCAAACTTGGAACCACCCGTGTAGCTGCTACCACCGCCCATCTCTCTTAGGAAATCTGGCACCTCCTGACCGGAACCCTCCAGAATCTTAATCAAGTCACCCGCAATGCCGCTATCTTGTTCGGGATCAAAGAATGATGTGGCTCGTCCATTATTACCCACACGTCCAGTGCGACCAATGCGATGAACATAGTCATCAACAGATTTTGGCATATCATAGTTGATAACATGCTTCACGTTCTTAATATCTAAATACAGAGTAAAGTAATAAAAATAAATGCACACCGCCAGGGCGTAAAATTTTTTCTTGGCAGCAACTTACCCAAACCACGCGAAGCCACCGATGTGGCAATCAGCACCTTCATTTTACCAGTCTTAAACTCACGCAAGGCCTGCTCGCGTTGGCTCTGCAGCCGATCGCCATGAATAGAGGTGGTTGGAAATTCAGTTTCCGAGAAGAATGAGGCCAAAAAGTCAGCACCACGTTTGGTCTCGACAAAGACAATGGTACCATCAGCGCTTTCGCGCAGAATTTCCTACAAATAGAAATAATGATATTAAGAATACCCAGGAATCAAACTGGAAAGTTCTCGAGAACCTTCAGAGCGGCACTTAAAGCATTTAGCAACAGTCCATTTATTTTTTTCTTTGTCTTTTTAACTTTTTTATTTTATTTCATTAAATCTTCCCCCTCCTTTTTTTAAATCAACTCACCATCAACTTGCTGCGTTTGTTAAACTTGTTAACCTCATAGACAGTCTGGGTTACATCGGAACATGCTCCACCCACTACACCAATGGTCACAAAAATGTAGTTCTTCAAAAACTCTCCAGCCATACGCTGAATCTCTTCCGGGAAAGTGGCCGAAAACATCAATGTCTGATGCTCCTTACGCATAGTCTCATGATTCATAAGCGTACGCATGCTCTCTGCAAAGCCCATGTCCAGCATACGATCGGCTTCATCAAGCACAATGAAACGTGTATCACTAAATGTGATGAAAGTACGGTTCACAAAATCTTGCAGACGTCCCGGTGTGGCAATCAGCACATGACATCCCTTGGTAATGCATTCATTTTGATATTTAACCGAAGTGCCACCATAGACAATGCTGATTTTCAGATAAGAGGAGTAAGCAAACTTCCTCGCCTCGTTGTAAATTTGTATGGCCAACTCCCTCGTTGGTGAGACGATAACAGCTTGTGGTTTGCCAATCTCCAGATCAGCGCCCTCATCCAGAATGTTACTCAGTATGGGCAACAAAAAGGCCGCTGTCTTGCCTGAACCCGTCTGGGCGCAAGCCATCATATCACGGCCAATGGAAATTACAGGAATCGACACTTTCTGTATGGGTGTGGGCACTTTGTAGCCCGACTTGAGCACATTCTCCAAGACAATCTCGCGGAGTTTGGCATCTTCGAAACTTTTAATCGACGGGGGCACATTTTCGCCGCTGACCTGGAAATTAGTGATTGTTTAATATTGAGGGAAGAAGAAAGCACTCATTATATCATTTTACCTTAACAGGAATGTTATCATATTTCGAGAAATTAATGCCCGACGAGATGCCGCTGCTAAAGATCTCAGTCTCATCAGTGGATGGCTCTGGTGGAATGTAAAATTCACGCGGCTTCTTATCACCATCTTCGCCGTTTTCATCGTTATTGTTCATGTCGTTATCATCGCGATGCCTGCGCTCACCGCGTTCGCCGTTACGCTCGCCTTCTTCACCACGTTCCCGATTGTACCCGCCACGACCTCCGCGACGTTCTCCGTCTATATTTGTATAAATTGTATAATTAATTTTTTTGGTTCTTTTAAAAGATTATACACACAATATTTAAACAATAAGCATATAATTTATTCAACTCCTTTTAGCACATTCTTAAAAATCGTTCACAAATTGTAGAAGTAAAACATAAAAACTTGATATTTCTTAAATTACAAGGGGAATATTGTTCCTTTACGTTTGGTAAAATTAAAATACCTTTTTATATTATTTTTACTGGCAACATAAAAAATTTATTTTTGGTTTTTTCATAAAAATTTAATTTGGATTTTTTTCATAAAAATTGTCTTGTATTTTCACAGACAACAGAAATTCCATATGCGCATGGAAATTTTTTTTTATTATTTTTTTTATAATTATTCACATGTTCCTCCACTTCGGTATATGGGGGGGAAAGGGAAAACAGCAATCAGTCAAAAGATTTTTCAAGTTGTTAAATTTTGACCTAATAACAACATAAGTTGGATAGATCAAAGCCTAAGGAAAGAGCTCTAAAACTGTCCGGCCTGTTCCGGTTTTCACTTTCGACAAAATTTTTCAAATTCGATTCGCCTGATTTTGATTATAAACCCTGTTTATTTAGTTTTTGATTGTATTTCTTTTTCGAATTTCGTTCTTCTATGCACGACAGTTATATAGAGATCAAATCTGGTTTTAAGACCGTTTAAAAAAACACAACATTATGCCGCATATGACAGTCACTTTTACATTTCAAGTGTTTAATTATTAAATCCCCATTCCAATATTTTATACAAAACAGGGCCCTGATTAATGTTCAAAATGTTCAAACACGACCAACTGAGTAAAATTAATTTTTTTTTCAAAATTCATGGTAAAACTTAAGCTAATATCCCACAGGCAAATCATTTGATGAAAATTTGGCTAAATATTCATGATTCCACATTTGGCAGGACTTAAAAACTAAAACTTTAATTCCATACGCAATTAATTCAATCAAATATGCCCAAAAAATTCCCTAATTGGGCCAATGTTGCTTTGCATGAAATGAGTTTTTTATGGAACTAGTTGGCGAAATGAAATGGATAAGTCTTTTAGACTGAAATATCTGAAGCAACAAGATTTACATAGTTCTTCGGTTACCAGATCTTTAGAATTAAATCTACTTGGTCTTGAGCAGTCGAATTTAAGTCTCTTTACTTTCGTTATTTGATCTTGATCTTCACATTTGAACATAATTAGAAAGGGAAATATTCATAATTACAAACATTTCTAGGGACTGCCGGAGCCCCCTCGATTGTTTGCTCAAAGTTCGAACTTTGTTTAAAACCTAACGAGAAAAAGAGATAAAAGATATTAAATAGAACATTTTAAAATTGAAAAGATTTTCTCTTGAATTTCAGAATAGATTTTGATCAAAATCCTTTGAAATAAATGAATTAAAATTGCAAACTATTTTCATAAGTGAAAAAAGGAAGGAAAGTGATAAGGAAATAAATTTCTTGGTTTAAATTATCTAAAATAAAACTTCTTGTATCGTATTTGTTACTGGTAAAAAAGGAACATGTCATTAAAAATATGTTATTTCTAATGTTTTCTTCTGATCTGCTTTTTTCGAATCCCACCCCCCACATTTATTTTTTAGCGCAGCCAACAGTATCTGGAATCATTGCTTAGATCCACAATATTAGCCGCCTTTAAATCCATCAACATTCGATAAGCTATGGCCGCCTCCATGCGATTGCTAATGAACCCTGCATTATGCATATCCACTTTGGGTAGCATTATGAGTGCCCCAAACAGGCCATGAACTACTTTTATCTTTGCTGGAGACGCATCCAATATTAATTTAGAATCATAGCTATAAGTAGCTGGTAGTGAGCGATATTTTTGCGGTGGAAGAGGAAGAGCAAAATCCCCGACACCTTCAGAAGTATCGGTCTCATAGAGTAAACTTTGTTGGCGATGATCCTGGTGCTGGTTATTTTGTTGATCGCTTAGTTGCTTTTGATGATCAACCATTAGGCGAAGAGCGTCTGTGTGCTGGACTAGAAATCCCAAGTCATCAAGTGATTCTCTATATAGACGGTCCTGAAGTGATGGTCGCTGTTGGGGCTGAACCTTAACAGCTGTCGGCGGAGTAAGCGCAATATTAAGGCTTTCAGTCATCAGACGTGTGGCTGTGGTAGTCAGGCTACTGCTCTTCTGCATAGCGGTGTTATTTACCAATGATTGTGGAGCAGAAGCCTCATTTAAGAGCAAATGTGATGGGGGAGCATATATTATCTGCATACTGGTCACTATAGGGTGATCGGGTAAAGTGTTGGTCATGGACTCAGTTGCCGGAAATTGTAATGGTAATGAAAATGGTTCATTTACTTCCAATACTGGAGCTGGAACAACTTGCTCAAGTGAGATGTCCATTATCTGCTGATCCCCAGCTACTGGAGCTTGAGGAGCTAGTTCCTGTTCAATATCCATGGGTATTTGAGCCATTTCTAGCTGATTCTCTACCAAATTTGAAATCTCTTGCGGTGCCTCAACCACATTGGGCAACTCTGCTGGTTGCGGCACATTTGCCTGCTCCACAGCTGTTTGCAATAGATTTGCCACAAACGTTGTGGCAATCTCCTGATTACTCATTGGCTGTTCAGCAAGTCTACGCTCCGGAGTTAGCGGCGGTGTGGGAGCAGGTCGTCTAACTGCTGGTTTCCTGGGACGTCGGAGGCGTCTGGATCGTGATTGTACCCCAGTCAAGCCCTCATAGTTAACCAACTCATCGCGTGAACGGAAAATAGATGTCCAGTTCCGTGGACTTGGTGGAGGAGTAACCAGCGTAGATACTTCTTCCAATACAGTTGGAGGTGGTAGTGCGGCATTTGGCGGCGGTGAAGGTTCATTTTCGCGCATACGCTCAACAAAGGTTAGACGATTCTGCTGCTGTTCCTCATCGATTGCTGGCAATTGGGGACGGTACATGCCTAATGGTGTTGAAGAGCTTATGATACGTGCGCCACGTAGACGCATCGTCGACACTAAGTTGCTTTCGCCGCCAGAATCGCCTGATGAAGGTAGCAAATTCATACTATTATCCATTCCTGGAGGCAACGAAAACTCTCCCGGTATGGCTGGTGGCAATGTGGGTGGTGTAGCCTCAATATCGTTTAAATTTGTAGGCAAAGGCTCATTCATAATTAGTGGTAAGCTGCGAATTGTGAGTTGAAGTGGGGAATGGATATTAGTTGAAATTGAAAAAATTTTGTTTGAAGATTATTCGGCAATGTTGCAAGTTGAAGTGAAGAGTAGGAAATAGCAAACAGCATCATGAAAAAGTTATTTTGCAGGAAAAACATTACGCTTTTAGTAGCTTTGGTTAAATAAATCATCAAAGAAAAAATTAGTTGTTATGTTTCGATTGTGTCAAAGTTGGAGTGCCTAAATTGTTTCATATTTATTTAAACATTTTTCGTTTGTTTCAGTTTTAGTTACGCATGCGCGGTGCATGCCTTGAGGAAAGACGGGTGAGTTAATGGTCAAAAGTGGCAAAGAAAGTTTTAAAGCAAAAGATTTGCAATAGAGATGTGGAGCGATAAGGAAATCTTAGTAATATTTAGTACCCTTCGTTGCTAGTTTGTGTTGTGTTGACCATCAAATCTGCTCCTCCTGATGCATCTTCATTACGTGTGCTCTCTCCTTGTATGCGATTAAAAAATAGATTACCATCTGGGGTATCCTGTAATGATCCCTGCAGACGCGGTACATTAGACACACTGCTGCCCTGCATTGCTGATGAGGTGTGGGCAAAGGCAGAACCTGCCGCCTGTTCTTGTTCTTTAATTGCTAAAAACTGCGGATGTCGGTGACTTAACCACACATTCATGGGACTTCTGGGCCAGGCCATTTCCTGACGCAATTGATTTGGAGTTGCAAATTTTAAAGTTCTCATCTCATGCAGGCGCACATAATTCTCGCTAAGCCAACGGGGAAATCTTTGGCCAACAGTGGGCGGGGCCATGACAGCTGGTGTGATATTTAAATCTTGCTCTATACCCGTTTCTTCTGCTTCCTCAGGCAACTCTCGGGCCTGGGCATAAAGTTCCAGAATGCGCTCTGTGAAGACAGATTGATTTTGAACTCTCAAAGTTCTGGGAACTCTACGGGAAGTGGGCACCACATAGCTTCTTTCTGAGGGAGCATTATCAGCATTATTTAATCTCCAATTTATGCTTAATTCCTGCAACCGCTGAAACATATTTTGCTGTTCCTGCTCCCTTGGTTCAATCACGTCATTACTCTCTTCCAGCAGACGATTTATATCATTGATGATTCGATCTGACATGGCAGCCGCTTCGCGTAACTCCAAAGCCTTTTGTTTTCGTTGCTCACGCTCTAAACAAGTCCATTCCTCCCATTCAACGCTAACCAACTCCTTGAAAGCTTTCATCAGATAATCACGCAGTTGACGCACTTTGGCCAAAGTTGAAAAGGCTTCTACATCTAGCTGTTCAATGAACCGGCTTACTGTCTCCTTATCGTAGCTAGAAGGTAGCTTCACTAGCTCCTCTATCGCCCCAACAACAAAAGACAAAAACAAACCAGATGACAAGGACAAAGGACTTTCACACTTAGCACAAAAATAAAACAACCTCAACTTACCTTCACCATTATCATCACGATCGCGACGTCCGCGATAGCCACCGCCTCCTTCACCATCACGTCTGCCGCCTCCTTCACCATCACGTCTGCCGCCTCCTTCACCATCACGTCTGCCACCGCGATAGCCACCTCCTCCTTCACCATCACGTCTGCCACCGCCTCCTTCACCATCACGTCTGCCACCGCGATAGCCACCGCCTCCTTCACCATCACGTCTGCCACCGCGATAACCACCATCACCGCCTCCTCCGCCCTTTTTGGTCTCAGTTTCACTATCACTCCAACCAGAGACTTCTTTAGGCTTGGACGAACCTTTAGCAGAGTCGCCCCAGTCATCACCGCCTCCGCCACGACCATTACGTGAAGGCGCTACACCGACAGGCTAAAATAAAAATTCAAATTTAATATTCTACAGGGTTTTTGTCCAGCAGAACACTGTACCTCATCTTCCCAGTCAGACATGTTGAAAAGATTTTAATTTGGCTGAAAAAGAAAGTAAGAAAAATATTAAATACATTTATATTTTAAAATCGCTTATTTTAGAGATGCAAATTACTACTCCCTTGCATTTAAGCAGTTCTTCGCTCCTTTTTAGACCCTTGCAGAGAAGGGTATACGCACTGGACTGAAATTGTTTTGCGATCACCAGAACAGACATACAGACAGGCCTGATTCGGTTTTCACTTTCGACAAAAATTATCGAATTCATATTTGTTAAATGTGCTGTTGCATTAAATTGATTAGGTTAATCAGACAAAAAGGATTTTATTTAAATACGTCGAGATAAAGAGATAGTAGAAACTAACGGTTTCCTTGATTGTTTAATAGAAAAGAGAACATGTAATTCGAATTCACTTTAGTGAAAACCGGAGCATGGCAGATAAGCACAAAAATTAAGTTTCCAATTAGCTTAGCGAGATCAAAGATTTATTTTAATCTTCTGCAATATTTGAATACATATTTAACAATCCAAATGAAAATAAGTAAGATTATTAGTCTGATTGGTATTTGATATTGCCTGGCACCCCATATGCAACAGGCTACACTTAACCATTAAACCATTTTTACACTTTTCTAACGTTTTTGGGCCTTTACCTTGGGCATTTATTTCAACATGACTTTCCCCAACAAAACTGCTTGTGTGGTATAAAAAAAAATATGGATTTTAAGGATTAAAATGTAACCTTTATGAAGTCTCTTCTGTTATCTCCTGACCTTAATATCATCGAGAACGATTGTTATGATTAGTTTTCGCGTCAATCATTCTGTCTAACAATTCAAAAATGTCGAATCATTAACCATCATTGCCATCACGGGATCCTACAGCCAACAATCATTGATTCTTTTCAAGTCCCTTTACGATTTTAGTGCCTGGCCAAATTGATGAAGTTATTAAGCTTAACCGTCAACTAGGGCATTACTTTGGCGGGTTGTTTAAGAGGCATGGTCACAGATTCTTTTTAAGGCGTTGTCAATTATTAAGTCATAAGTAAGAAAGTTGATTGACGTTTTAAATAAGTTTAGTTGGAAAATTTGTTATCTTTATAGAATTTCGGTTTTGGTGCGTACCGAAACTAAAAGATAAAATTTTCTGTTTTGGTGTTATTATCTTTCAGTATTTGGTTCCGTACCGGTTTGGACCGGTAAAATTAAACGTTAGTCCAAACAAAGTGGGTAAGCAAGCTATACACATGTGTGTGCACATAAATTATCATTTTTTAGCGTGTGTTTGCTATACAAAATGCACAAGTTTGTATTTATAAGATGATTAAAATAAAAGAAGAAAAAACAGCTGCTTTCCTTATTTAGTTGCAATTAAACAGAAGTGGGTAAAATTCATGAATATATACATATCTGTCAAAGCAGTTACACTTGTACTTTTCTGTTTAGGGGTTAGCTTGACATTATAATATAGAGGTTTTAAGAAAATGACACATTTTTGAAGAGACTGGTCTTTCGTTTTTCTATTTTACTGAACAAAAGTTTTGTTTAGCCAGAATCTATTTTTTATACCCCTTACTCGTAGAGTAACCCGCCTCTAAACATCTAATAATAAAAGTGTTTTTCTTTCTTTAGAAAAATAGCTTTAACACATACGATCACCTTGACCAGCTATTGGCGCCAGCTGTGAAGTAATTAGACATGAAAAAGCTAATTCTTAAACTTTGCCGTTCGGATTCGGCGTTGTAGTTCCCTTTCTCTTTTGCGGAAAATGTAAAGCACACACGCCAAGAGATTGTGAGAAGCTTGGTTTGGCCCCGTGGGAGGAGCTGTATAGCCAATTTTACATTACTCGTAGAGTAAAAAGGGTATACTAAAGTCGTGCAAATGTACGTAACAGGCAGAAGGAATCATTTCCGACCATATAAAGTATATGGGCATTTCCAAAAAGAAGTCCACCTGGGTCAAAAAAAATTAAAGTGTTTAAAAACACTATATTTGATCGAATTTTCATAAGGACACAATCAAATTAAACTAATGTAAGCTAATCTTACATTTACTGATAACCCAATTGGATATATTCGGTTTCACGGCCGTGCTAGCGCGATTTTTCTCATTTTGACATTAAATTTGCTTAATTTTTTGGAAAAAAGTGACTATAAATTACATGTACTTTTGCTATGTAAAAACTTTCTGATGGTAAAAAGAGCTATACAAGAATGCATTAGAAACCATGAGAAACTATGCCAATGCAAATATGATTATGGAACATGAAAACAAACATTTATGAAACAAACATTTTACAAAAAATGTACTCAAGATTTTTAAATCAAATAATATACATTTCAAAGAACTATTCATTCATAAGATATTAAGATTATTTGGGATTAGTTATTGTGTTAGGTTTCGCTAAACTTTGTCTTTATATAGCTGCTCGCGAAAACCACTTCTGTTTTTGTCACGTTCGAATAGCTTCCAATTTTGTCATTGTTTTGGAAACCGAATTTCACTTAATATACACATATATAAAGTGCTTGCTGAGAGCTATATTATACTGTAAAAAACGAATTAAAAATTCGATTTATTTCGACTTCTTCTCATTTTCAATGTGTACACGACGGTCACGAAAATGCACATATAAAATTTTTGCCACGCCCACACCCGCCACAACAATAAAAAATGTTGAGTAGCTCCCACAATTTTTAAAATATCGAGTTCAATTTTAAAACTTAAATTTATATTCGCTATAACTATAATCCTTGAAATTTGCAACAAGATCGGATATAAAATATCCGAGATAACAAAAATGTTGGATACTTTCCGTATATTCAGGATCACAGAAACGCTATTAAGGGGTTGACCGTGTGACAGCCCATTTTTTATACGCTTGAAAAGTGTATTATAATTTTGCCCATAAGTTTGCAATGCATAGAAGGAATCATCTCCGACCACATAAAGTATATATATTCTTGATGCAGCATAACGAGCTGAGTCGATTAAGCTTTGTCCGTCCGTCTGTCAGTCTGTCTGTTTCTACGCAAACTAGTCCCTCAGTTTTGGAGCTATCGAGCTGAAACTTTGCACAGAGTCTTCTTTTTACTGCACGCTGCTAATATGTCGGAACCGACCGGATCGGATGACTACTTCTTGTAGCTGCCATAGAAATATTCGGTCTGAAAATTTAGTAAGAAAAACTGTTTTGTTCTTAATATTACCGCTCTCAAAACACCTTCATGGGTAATATTGAATGGTTTTAAGCTGATCTGCGAAGTCGACAACCGTTGAGACAATCTTTTTTTAAGTGTATCAGAAAGGAAAATAACGTTTAAGTCTGTTGGACTGTAGCTATGAGCTAAAGTAGGATAATTGGAAAATATTGAAAAATAAAAATTTTGCGCGACTTTGAATTTTTTTCAAATAAACGATTTTTTGCCTGTTTTGTTGTATAAAACGAGAAGGCCAAGCTAACTTCGTCTTTGCCGAAGTTTTTAAACCCTTGCAAATGTTTTAATTCATCAGAGTTAAAGAACGCCAGCATTAAAACAAACAATTTTTTCTAAATAAAACCCACTTTTCGACAGATAGTTCCTAAGACAGCTAAGCTAAAAGATATAGTCATCCGATTTTGACCAAAACTTCCAAATCTTTGTGAAACCGCATAATATTAATAATTTCTGAAGTGAGACCCGTTAACATTAAAAACAAAAAAGATTTTTTCATTAAAACCCACTTTTCGACCGATAGTTCCTATGGCAGCTATAAGATATAGTTATCCGATCCGGTCGGTTCCGACATATTAGCAGTGTGCAGTAAAAAGAAGACTCTGTGCAAAGATTCAGCTCGATAGCTTTAAAACTGAGAGACTAGGAGAAACAGACAAACGGACAGACGGACGGACAAAGCTCAATCGACTCAGCTCGTCACCCTGATCAAGAATATATACAGTTTATAGGGTCGGAAATGAATATTTCTATGCGTGGCAAACTTCTGGACAAGAAAATAATACCCTTTGCAAGGGTATAAAAAGAAAACGACGGTGACATATTTAAAATAATCTACTTCCGCTCATAGCCCCACATATGCTGAGCATTCGCTAAAAGTTTTAAGTTCCAGTTGAAAAAAGTGGTTTCGAGAAAAATGAGTTTGAAAGTTCAAATACGAATCACGCCATGAAATCGTGACTTAACTCTAAATCTGCGATGCCTGGACCGCTGCGATGGTCCATCATATCAACGATTTTGGGACCTGAATTTAGGTGTTTCGGCGAAAATGAACGAACTAATGAACTAAAAATGAACTAACTCGCTACTACAATCTTCAATGCCAAGGCAAAACTTAACTAACCGTTGTATTTGAAATTATATTTTTTGGACAAAAGTGTTCCTCTAAATATTCGTGTTATTATGTTTACACGAATATTCTTAGCGCTATACGTTTCTAACGACATCGAATATCAAAAAATCATTTTAACAACATATTTCTACATAAGTAATAGATGATTTGAAACCATCACAAGGGTCAAAACAGGGCAGCATCTCTCGCAAAAAAATTTACCTAATTTCAGTTATGGGTTAATTTGATGTTCAACTGAAATTTTTTTATTGTGATAAATGTTTTATAATGCATCCAGAAAAATAATTCTGTTTACAGTTCCAAAATTAGTTTTGCTTGTCAAAATTGTTTGGGCGGTGAATTTAGCTAAATCTCCTAACAAAACACGAGAAATTTGAAACCAACCAAATGAGATTTCTGTGAAACCGAGAATTGGTTTTCGGTTGGAATTTGGTTGGAACAGACTTATGTGACAACTCCGATAAGTATAGCCATGTCGTTAACGCCATCTCGTTCTAAACGAAACTTAAATATTGTCGGCTTTCGTTTGGCAGCACATATTTTTACCAGCATCTGCTAGTATGATTTCTTTTTAACCTATCTAATTCAAATGCAAAATGCAACTTCTTCAAATTATAAACTAACTCTGGTTTCTGTTTTAATTTCAGTTGTTTTCTTTTCCAGCTGCAGAACAACATTCTTTATCCAAGGTTCGCCCATCGATGTCTGGAATCAAATTCGTAACGGATTTGCAACTGCAGGCCACCACCAGCAAACATAGTAGCAGCTCCGCAACAGTTTAGATTTGGTCACTGGTGAATATCACAACAGCTGACTTATTATTTTGACATTCACAGCGAAACGCGCAGCGAAAAACGTGAGTTTCTGTTTTTCTATGTATACTAGCAGCATGCTTCTACCTTCTAGAGAACACATGTGCGATTGTGTGTCTGTGTGAATGTGTAATTGTGTGTGTAGGTAATACTAGCAGCCAGCAGGCGAAGAAGAAACGCTGAAAATTAAGGTTAGAGAGCAGCACAGCGAAGCAGCAGCAACCAACATCAAAGTAAGAAAATAATACGAAAATACGGAAAATACAATTTTCAACTAACCCACGAGTGGGAGTAACGTTAGCCCCATTTTGTAGTATTTCTGTGAGAATAAACTCAAAGTTGAAATTCATATATTGAGTATCTGTGTGTCGTCTGTGTGTATATATATATGTGTGCGTGTGTTGGAAAAATCAATTTGGGAATTGTGTAAAACGAAACTGAAAATCTTTTACAGGAAAGCCACAGCCAGCCAGCTTAAAGCAGCAGCAGCACAAGACACAAAATCATGGATAGCGCCGGTAAAAATCGTTATGAACTTTTGTTCATGGACGATGATGTTAGCGATCCATTAGATAATCTGGTGGCGGCGCCTACAGCAGCGACAGCGACAGCCACAGCAGCTGCCAGCCAGAAGAAGAAGCAACCAAGTGCTGCCACAACCAAGGCAACCAAAACTGGAGCTACAACTGGAGGTGCTGGCGGCGGTGCACCCAATGCTAAGAAACCAAATCAGGCTGAAAAGGAGAACAAACCAGGCGCATTGAATAAGAACAATACTGAAGGCAAGAAACCAACTGACAAGCAGCAGCAGTTCAACAACAACAAACAAGGCGGGGCTGGCGGCGCTTCTCGGCCAAGCGGCGGCAACAAAACACGTGAATTCGGTTCTGGTCAAGGGCAACAACAGCCGCAGCAGCAGCAACAGCAGCAGCAGCGCAATGTGAATTTCCGTCAGCAGAATGGAAACGCCGAGACACGCGAACAGCGCAATAATCGTCGCAATGTCGGAGAAGGTGGCCGGGCTCCAGGCACTGGCGGAGATTCGCGTCCCTATCGTAATAATGGCAACAACAATGCAGGTGGTGATCGTCCACCGCGCCAAAATCGCAATTTTGATGGCAACAATCGGAAACGTGAATTTGATCGTCAATCAGGCTCGGACAAGACTGGTGAGTAGAGGAAGATGAAGGGGGATGACAGATATAACCCCCCCCAACAACGGCCACCCGCCCACACCAAAAAAAAAACAGACTTTCCATGACAACAAATACATACCACAAGTTTATACGCCGTTCTTTGGCTATTTATAAATTTTATAAATTTACGATATTTCTTTATAAATCGAACTCACGATAAACTGACGAACTTGGAAACATTTTATGTATTTCCTCAGATTTTTTCGTTAATTTATTAATGAGCATTTACTAGCTTAAAAGTATTTTATAGGATGAAGTGCAATTTGCTTACATTTTGGGTAAAATCAGTTTTTAAATGTCTTCACAAAATCACAACTGCTTTTCTATAAAAATTCTCCCCCAATAAATAATGTAGTGTAAACCATTGAAGTGCAAAAATTGTAGATTTTCAACAGATTTGCATCTCTGACTTCTATTCATATCCGAACCTAGGGAATCAATCGAGCCGGTACAAAAAACTAAATTAGAACTTGGGAAAAAATAGTTAAGACTTGCCGCTGTTCTCATTTTCAAGATCGTTGGCATAAAGATGTCATAGTCTGTCACAAGTGTCAAAAACTGTTTCACCAATAAAGAATCGAGTGTTAATCGATAATATTTGCGAACTTTCGGATCCGTTTTTAAAACCTGTTTCCCGAATATAAAACCTACTTTATATGCAGCACAACAATATGCATTCAGATTCAGACATTTCAGGCTCTAACTCTAACTTAGAGAGAGACGGGTGCCTATATTTCATGAATATCATTAGCTATATCTTCATATTAACGTAATGGGGTGGAAATTATTCCTTAAAACTATGTATTACATTTTATGATACCATTTTTAAGCATTTCAAATAGTACAGGCAAGGTAACCAGCCGAATCGAATTATAGTTTTGAAACTAGTCAGCTGTTCGCTGTCATTATAGATCTTTTGAGTTTTGTGTGTCTGTATTTGTGATCACATAAGCCGATTTACTTGCTTTTTCTGTGCTCACCTACTCTCACATTCATAAGTTCGACTCGCGTCTGTGTGGAAGGCACAAGTGACGTGAGATACCGATGGTTTGATTTCATTTGACACTCTTGGATGGTAAGCGCTACAACTCTAAAGCTGTTTTTACACAGACTTATAAGTTGTCAAAAATTCTCTAAAGAGAAACTCTTCTCAAACGGACCTGTCAAATAACATCAAAAAAGGCTTTATTTTCTAAATATTTAGTGTTATTTGCTTTGTTATTACACTATCTTTAGAGATATATGAAGTGTAAAGGCAGATTTTTTAGCCATTCCGATGAATCGGATTCAGTTTTTTTAATAGATCTAATCCGATAAGTTGTCAAAATTTAAATCAATACAATAAGCATCGATCACATTCAGCCAACGAAGCTTTAAGACCCTTTGTTTTCAGCTTTTGAATGCGGCAGCGGTTGAACAAATAAAACAGAAGCTTTTAAAAGTAAAATTTTTCAGTAGCTAAAATAGCAACGTTTTTTTCACATGGCCGGTCCCTAGGTTAAAAACAATTTCATCGTACAGCTCAGTCATCCGACTTGCATCAGACTTGACTGAATTATGTGAAAGAAAATAAAACTAATATACATACATATTAGAAGTAACTAAAAAAATTGAATTTCGCACTATTTCCACAAGGTGGTCCATTTAACAATTGGAATTTAATTTTGCTTTAAAAAAAACGGATCGATATTTTTCAAAGGTTGAACATTTATTGGAAAGGTTGGTTCATGTCATTTATTTATGAAAAACAATTGCAGTCAAATGACCACCACGGCTGACTTTGGAATGTTTCCAAGGTTGAACATTTATTGGAAGGGTTGGTTCATGTCATTAATTTATGAAAAACAAGCGCACTGAACGAGTACGTACACGGGTTGGTTTATCCACCAACATTCCAGTTTCACGAACTCGCTTCACGAATTGATCCACAAATTGAGTTTTCTTTTGTTAAATGTTTTTTTTTTTTCAAATTTCGCACAGTTTGAGTCGAGGACTCACCACTTTGAAAATATGTTTTTAATATTTCTCAACTTTCTTCAAGCGAATTGCGACGAATTTCGTAAATGTCAAAGTTAGTCGCTTTCCGAATGACATTTGACGTTTTTAAAGTCAGATTATGAATAGCTCAAACTCCAAACACTATATGGACCACCCTGTACCACAGATTGTATTTACAGGTGGCCGTCTGCTATTTAGACTAGGGCCAATTTTTAAATTATATTACCACAACTAACTTCATAACTGACTTGTCTTAACTCAAAATAATCAAATTTGTGATAAACGCATTTAAAGTTCTCTTAATAGATTTAACCCAGATAAAACTATTCTTATTTTAAAGTTTATCTACTAATTTATTATACATTTAAAATGATGAGTTAAAGAATTGAAGAACTGAAGCATGAAAATGAACGCAAAACGGAGAGTATAAATCATATCAATGAATGAAAGTTTTTCAAGAACCCGATACAGCGAATGTTTCTTGCATCATTAAGTCAAATATCGTGTTTTAAAGTTATGACAGCCTTAAAATAAGATGACCCTTCAATAAACATAGATCGAGTGGAAGTATTAGGAAGTGGAGAGTAACATTTTTGAGTGGCAAACATTTATAGCAAAGTTATTGGAAAACAGGGGAAAATAAAACGGAAATTTTATACTCTGTACCCTTGGTTGTTCAAAAGTATCCAAATTAAGTGTAAATATATGGTTCTTCCCTTCTAGAGATATTTTGTAATCAAGATAATTTATCGATTTGGCGGATTATAAAGATCAGATGAACGATGCTCAAGTTATGACCAAAAGAAAGTTCGCTCACCACAGCAGCAGCGCGGCTTTCGACTAGGGTTGTCAATATTTTATCGATATATCAATTCGATATATTGGTTTTGGTTGGACGATAAGGGTTATTCCGAGATGATATTTTTAGTACCGATATAGGCGATTATAGATATTTTTATAAACCATATATCAGAAAAAGTTACTATGGTAATTGCAGGACCAAATTGCCATAACAAGACTGTCGATTTTGTTCTACACACAACGTATAGAAAAAAAAATCTAAATCATCGCAAATTTCGTCCAGAATCCATGGGTCTTTAAATGAATTCCTCCATTCAACTAAATCCAGTTATGGTATTTCGGCATAGATTTTCTTCTCTTACACGTTTTTTCTTCGTAGAAGTGCGATTTCGAAGTACAAATAAATAAAAATAGTTTTTTTCAGTCCTGTTCAAAAAGATAACATTTTTAAATATTTTAAATATTTGAGATCGATTTGCACCGCTAGAATTCATTTTGGACCCATGGTTTCTTGGTGAAATTTTCTTAGAATTTTCCGTAGATATTTCGATTTTTGTTATACGCTTTGTTGATTTTTTTCCGCCTATACAAATCGAACGCTAAAACTATAATTTAGTTTTAGAAAATTAAGTCATCTTTAAATCTTAAAGTTATCCCATAAGAAAGATAAGATATAACGGTTGACTAGAAATGGTCATTTGGCTGTGAGGACGTATTTTAAAAACTTTTCAGTTTTCTTAAGCTTAAGAAAATAACGTTATATTGATGTTTTTTGGACCCGATATATCAAATATAGATATTGAAAATTTGGATCTTTGATATTATAGATATTGCTATTTTGAGAAATATCGACAAACCTACTTTCGACTGCTACAGAAGGTACAGAGTATATTACAGTCGGGCTTGATGGACTTTCTCACTTGTTTTAACTGCATAGAAAACGGACAAGCATGATACAACTAATAGAGCGTATGGTCATAATAAAGCGTACCATGCGATCCTGCTCAGCTCTGTTGTGAAAGCTCTTAGCTTGCAATAATAGGCTGCTGGTCATACCTTAATAGTTGAATCATGCTACTTTTGACCGTAACCGAAACAATGCGATGTCTTAATATAGGCTCCCCAAATCATTGCCTGTAATTACTTTAAACTTTGATACAGGTATTAAGCCAATGTCCGACAGGCAACTAATTTTCCAAAATTTAGATGAAAATGTGGTTTCTTGGCCACATAGTTTTAGCTTTAAGATCTAAAGAATCTGCAAACATGGCTATTTAGTCACATTTTCATTGAAATTAGTTCAAATAATTTGCCTGTAACGAAACAGAGCGAAGTGTTTGTGTACTTTCCAGTTGTTTAGTGCCGAATTCTGAGTTTTTTCATGTCTAATTCATAGGTTATTAATTTCATTCAAATCGAGACTTCAATCGCTTCAAAGGCTTCGTATAAACGAAAGTAAGATATTAATAACCAAACCACATACTTCAATTGAGAAAACTCCATACTGTCATTTTCTGATTTTTTACTAAGAGTGTAATTTTTAGCTCTTTAACCCGCTTTCCCTTTATTTCACCAAGGGTAATCAATTTTTGGAATATCCAAAATTAATATGCTACCAGCAGCAGCAACAGAGAAAAGATCTCTAGCAACGCGCATACGCATTTTTCAATTCGAAAAAAATATGTTTAAAAATAGTTTGCTTCTTCTGAGGCAGGCCATTTAGTAGAATGTAGGAGGCAAAAAAAAACTGTTGAATTCGTTTCTATTTTCTCTTGTTCCGCGCCCCCCCGGCGGTATGCTTCTCCTAGCAACAACAACAACCACGACTGAACGGAATATTGTTTTGCTGACTGATTACAACAAGCTGTGTGGACTGGGCCGACATCTTATCGCTTCCTCTCTACTTAACGTGATTAGGTGGTGGGATAGTAGTTACCCCCACAGTTTAGTTGACCTATTTACGGAAATTGATTAAAGAAAAAAATGTAGACCTAGGGAGAGCTGGTAATATGTTTGGCGAAAAAAATGTTGGAGCGTTTTTGAAACGAAAAAGTATCTTAAGTTTAGTTTGAGGCTTCATCAGCTTGAAGGTTTGGAAAAGCTTAACATTTACTCACCAGAGTTTAATTCGAAGTAAAGATTTCCTTCTTGATACAACTTTGATATCCACCTAAGTATAAAAAACAAAAACAATCAATTTGAATAACTGATGCAGAAGCACAAACTTACCTGGTAACTGGACTTCGTTCTTTGCTCTTCTTGGCACAAAAAGTGGGGCTCTGTAAAGCATAAAAAAAAAACAGATTCAATTAATCAAATTCATTTCATTTCTTTTTAGGCGTCAAGGCAATTGACAAGCGCGATGGAGCTGGCGCTCACAATTGGGGCTCTGTCAAGGAGGCCATTGATGATGTGAACAAGAACGAAAGCGAAACTAGTGTGAACCAAACCGAGGGCAAGGCCGATGAGTCTGGCAATGAACAACCCCAGAACAACGAACAACAGGCACCCGTTGAGGAAGAGACCAAAGAGCTGACATTGGACGAATGGAAGGCACAACAGCAGCAGCGCATTAAGCCCACCTTCAACATACGCAAGGCCGGAGAAGGTACGTAAACGAAGAGTAGAAAAGAAAGAACTTTTACTAAATCTCTGCCCACGCAGGTGAAGATACTTCGCAATGGAAGAAAATGATTGTGCTGACCAACAACAAGAAGAAGGAAAATGAAAGCGAAGAGGAGCTAGAATATGATCCTGCCATGTATCCGCAACGTGTGGGCCGCCAACAGCGTGTACTGGACATACAATTCAATTTCAATGATGGACGTCGCGGTGGGCCAGGTTTTGGTGGACGCGGTGGTCGTGGTGGACCACGCACAGGCGGCGGCGGCGGTGGTGGGGGTCCTGGTGGCCCACGCAACAACAACAACAATGAGGGTGGACAACGTGGTGGTGGTTCTGGTGGTGCACCAGCTGCTGAGGGTGGAGCAGCTCCGGCTCCAACCAATCGGCCGCCTATTGAGCGTCGTGGTCCTAGCAACAATATTGGAGGCGGACATTCTGGGCCAAAACGTTTTGGTGGCGGTCAAAGCGATCGGCAACAGAATGCTGCACCCAAGGTGAACGATGAGCGTCAGTTCCCCACATTGGCCTAAGAAAATCAAGGGGACACTTTTTCAATAAAAACAACAAAAAAATACCTAAAATTTGGTGGCAGAAAGGAGGAAACACAATCTTATAATTATTATATCACAGACAACAACAACAACATTAAAGCCGCCAAAAGAACGAGCCAAAAGCAACAAAAACAATATTACACAGAGAAAAACCTAAGCAATTTTTAAAATGAGAAACAATTTCCTAATTTTCATCAAGGCAAGCGGCATTAAACAAAAATAACTACCCCTAACTAAATGTAAAGTTGTTTTTGTTTTACTTTTCCACTGAAATTCATCTTACAAAAACCACACACACACACCCATACAAACGAGAAAAAGTATAGTCTCGTTACCCCAGTAAAAACACATCACCTACGATCTGGGTCAAGTGAGAAAGCATTTTCTTCATACTCATCAAAATACTTTTTTTTCTGTTTTTACTATGTTAAATAAAAACTTTATTTAAACAAACAAAAAAATGGTAAAATGTTAAATTCTTTGATGCAAAACAAATTCTATAATTATAACTTTAAAATACAATAATTATGGCATCATATATACTAAAAAAAAAGGAAGAAACAAAAAACAATATAACTGTAAGAACAACAAAAAATATTAATTAACTATTGGAGCAAATATATAAAAACACTTAAACCTTAATAAGTAGAGTTTAACAATAGCCGACGCTTTCAGCATAGAAACGAAAGAAAACAAAAAAGAAAACCAAAACCCACAAAAGTCACAGACCCTGTAAAATTTTTGCTTTTACAATTAGAAATTGTATAAAAAATTACACAAAAATTTTAGAAATGGAACACACGACAAAACAAAACGAGAAATGAAACATTAAATATGAAAAACCTTTTTGGAATATTGTGTATTGTATTTTGACCCAAAGAAAAACCATTCAACAGCCACAAAAATGTTGAGAAACTCGTTTAAATATAAAAACAAAAACAAAATGAAAAATTATTTGATAAAAATAAAGAAAAAAACACATTTTGAGGAAGTTTTAGTTTAAAAGTAGAAAATAAGTATGTTAATGTCCTTTTAGTGAGGACAGTTCGTTTTAGAGACAGAAAATGTGAGGGCAAAACCTGTTTTTGGTCTTTGCGGTGACACTCTGAAGTGGCTTCAAAATGTTCATCAAAATTTGCCTGTGTGTGTCTGTTATCAAACTTCGCTAAAGAGACTATCAAATAGACTTGTTCTATTTCATTAAAGAAGGCTTAGTTTATTAAATATTTAGAGATATTTGATTTGACTATCTTCAGAGAGTCTCATTGGAGATATATGATAAAGACAGCTTAAGGAACATACTAGAGTAGAAGGACCAGTTTGTACTTATTTAGCATAAAAGTCGTCACAAGCAGGCTCATTGTGTCTGCATCTAGCACATCCATTGTGCAGTTAGCCATAGTAAAAAATGATTTTTAGCAACTTTCTTTTTGGCGACACTGTTTTTGGCAGCTCAACTGTTTTCGTGTCACATGTTCAGTTTAGTCTATAATTTAACCATGAATCGACTTACAAACGAACAACGCTTGCAGATTAATGAATTTCATTATCAAAATTCATGCTCGGTTGAGGAAGTGCATCGTGCACTTCTTCCATTTTATGGTCCGTTTTGGCGACCTTCTGAGGCGGCTACCCGGAATCTTATTGGACATAAAACCACCAACACGCATGCATACGTAGAGAGCGGACAAACGAATATGTTGCAGCTGTATCCGCCAGTGTTGTGAATGACCTTGAATGATCGATTCGGCGCCGTTCGCCGCAATTAGGTCTCTTACTTCACTACGTGGAAAAATTTCCGGAAGGACTTTAAAATACAGCTGCTGCAAGAATTGAAGCCACACTATCCCTACCACAACGAACAACTTTTGAGAACAGTTTATTTCACTTTTGGGGCCTGTCAATCGGCCGCCTAAGTCGTGCGATATATCGCCTTTAGACTACTTTTTGTAATGCTATGTTAAGGCTCATGTCTATAGCTAAAGGGCGATTTCAATTATCGATTCGCCGCCGTTCGCAGCAATTGGGCCTGTTACTCAACAACGTGGAAAATTTTGCGGAAGGATTAAGTTGAGAAGCCTTTCAAAATACAGCTGGTTCAAGAATTGAAGCCGAACGACCTACCGCAACGTAGAATTTTTGGTGAATGGGCTCTTGAAAAGTTGGCCGAAGATCCACTTTTTTACCGAAAAATTGTGTTCAGCGGCGAAGCTCATTTTTTGGCTCAATGGGTACGTAAATAAGCAGAATTGTCGATTTTGGAGAGAATATCAGCCAGAAGCATTGCAAGAGCTACCAATGCATCCTGAGAAAGTCACAGTTTGGTGCGGTTTATGGGCTGGTGGCATCATTGGACCGTACTTCTTCAAAGATGATGCAAATCGTAACGTAACTGTGATTGGTGAGCGCTACCGTGAGATGATATCTAACTTTTTTTTGGCCCAAAATGCAAGGGCTTGACTTGCATGACATGTGGAGAGAGGAGAGTTCGGTGAACATTTTAATTCACGTTCGGGACCGGTCAATTGGCCGCCTAGATCGTGCGATTTAACGCCTTTAGACTATTTTTTGTGGGGCTATGTTAAAGCTCATGTCTATACAGACAAGCCAGCTTCAATTGACGCATTGGAAGACAACATTGAAGCATTTATTCGTGAGATAACGGCCGAAATGTTGGAAAGAGTATGCCAAAATTGGACTAAGCGGATGGACCATTTGAGGCGCATTCACGGTCAACATTTGCTTGAAATAATCTTCAAACATTAAATTATATGGATCGTACTATCGATTCAAGTGAAGATTTCATGCATTTTCTGAATTTAATGTTTTTTTTTTTTTTAACTTTTTTATAGCTCTTAAAAAATTATCCTTTACAAGCCCGCAACAGTTGACGCTCTGGGAGCCAATATTACACGATTTATTCGTAGCATACCGGCCGATATGTTGTGGAGAGAGTATGTGAAAATTGGACCCAGCTGCTGAATTGACATTTTTGCGCATAACCATGAAATCTAAGGTAATTTTTTTTGGAATTCAAAAACAAAACCCAGTTGGAAATGTGCTGCCGCATTGAAGGAAGACTTTTCCACAGCATGATGAGCTGAGTTAATATAGTCAGTTTTTATGATATCCTCCCTCTGTCAGTTTTAAAGATATCTTAACCAAACTTTGCACGGCAGTTAGAAAAGCTTTATTATTTTCAATGCCAACCGTCCGCAAACTTCGTATTTAAAAGTTTTCTATGCTTTTTCATGATTTCGCCAACAAGCATGAAATGAAAGCGACCATAGAAAAGATCTTTTGTTAAAAAAATCCATTTTGTATTTAATGAGAAAATTAAATTGTTAAATAAAAATCATTCAAAACCTTAATTTTTATAAACAATATAAGCAGCGCCGAAGCTAGCTTTCATATGTTCTTCAATTTAGGAATTTTCGCGAATTTCGACGATAATGTGAAGAAAGTAAATTTGGTGTGCCCTCTCCATTGTCGATCCATGAAAATGCACCATCAAACGGTAAGCAAGAAGTTTACTGAGCTCTATTGTCTCAACTGACATGAATAATTGCAGATGAAAAAGCTACAACCCCGATGCGTGTCGCAAAAATACGTTAGACGCCCAAGGAACACTGAATACAAACACCAGTTATACCACAAAAACCATTAGGCATGGAAGGTGTAGTGTAATGGTATGGGCCTGCTTCTCCCACTATGGAGAAGGTCCAATACATTGAATAAAAACCATCATGGATCAGCACGTGTACGTGAATATCATGGAGAAAGTAATGCCCCTCTTTGCAGAATACAAAATGCTGCTCGTTTGGGTCTTTCAACAGGACAATGACCCCAAACAAACCAGCAAGAAAGCAAAGGACCAATTTTGTGAACGTTTTAAAGTGGCCTGCTCAGTCACCTGACCTCAATCCCATCGAAAATCTGTGGTCCGACGTCAAGAAGGCAGATGCTGCTTTCAAGCCAACCACCAGAATTTGGATCATTTTGGTTAAAAAACTGCAGAGTCCTGGTCCAAAATTTTCCTAAAGCGATGACTTAGTTGATTTCGTGCCAGAAGCTGTTATTGCCAATAAAGGATGCTTCTAAATATTAAATGATAAATATAGCTTTAGAACTAATAGTTCAAAATTGTTTACTAATGAATTCGTTATTATTGGTAATTTTCTTAATTTTAAATTCGCAATTTGATCAATTTCAATAAAGTTCCTTAAATAACTTAAAAACGTTAAAAGATTATTTTTTTCTCTTCCATTTCTAAAAATGTGCTTAAAGTTTCCTCAATGTTAAAAATGTGAGGCAACTGGGCAACTATTTAAAAATTACTTGTACTGGGGGTGCTATTATTTTTTTCACAGCTGTATAAGGGCATTTCCAAAGCTACAAACGTGACAATCGTACAAATTCTTCAGCCTTTATTATAAAGAAAAATGTTACAATAAATTTCCTTAATAGCACTTTATTTTATGTAAAAGCTGGGAAGTTATAGACAGTAAGGTCCCAAGATACAAGCGGACAAAAAGGCATACGCAACATGACAGAATACGGAAGTGAGTTTTATCTGCTTTCACAAAACAGCAAAACTCTACGGAATGCGTTCAAGTTTCTAACACAACTAATTTTAATATGATCTGTTCTCGTTTCCGAACTTGATTTATCGGAATTGGTATGAGTTGTATCCTATTACAAAACGATAAAAAGAATTTGACCGAATCTTTTTGCCTATACTAGGAGAAAATGAAGATAATTGGGGACTAGAAGTTAAAAGCCAAAAACCACAGTCAGTTTTTAGAAGCGGTTTCAGTTTTATAAAATTCCGATTCTGCATGATTTGATCGAAATCGAAAACGGGAACAGGTCTGAATATATTTATAGCTGATTTGTTTAAAAATAATTGTTGCTTTTTTATATTTGACTCATTATGATACGCAATGTGACATACGTTAAAATTTTAAATTTTTAAAAAAAAAATCGTGACAAACTTTTAGAACCTTTCTGTTTTAACTTTGACGTATTCTGATGGTAATCCATTTTATTTTGTAAATTTTATCAACCCCATTTATTTTTTTTATTTTTTATTGTTTTATGTGTTATTGAGAGTTTTTTAAATTTGTTTTTTTTTTGGGGATATGTTTTTTTTTTCTTCTCAATAAATTTATAGCCGACCATGTTTACCTGATCATATTAAAAGGTACACACCCGAATTATTTAATTATATATGGTTTTTTTCTTACTTTTAGTTTTGACAACTTTTTAATTTTTGGTTTTTTGTTGTTTTCAATGGCCACACTGTGACAAAGAGTTGATAGCAGGTAGTCTCCGTTTCTCAAAAGTATCAAGTGAATTATTTTGTAATTAGATCTTTTGGTATTCATTGCAAGTCAATTAGGTTCCTTTTTAGGGAAAAAAATTTTTTTTTGAAACACTGAAAAACCAACAAATCTTTCGGACTCGCCAAATTAATGATTTCATAATTAATAGAGAAACCAGGAAGGCCACAAAACAACGAAACCCTTTGTTGAGCAAAGATCCTTTTTTTCACGAGCTTGCAGCGAATTGGCAATTCCGTTAGCGCTACAACTATCCGAAGACGACTACAAGATGCCAACCTACCAGGAAGAATTGACAGAAAAGTCCCACTTATGCGCAAAAAAAATATCACCATGAGACAAACTTTTGCAAGGGACCACAAAGACTGGGTAGGATGCACCGGGGAGAAAAAATGTAGAAACATATTATGGAGCGATGAAACCAGGATTAATTTGTTTGGGAATGACTGTGAAAGGAATGTTCGACGCCCTAATGGAAAGGAATTCCATAAACGGTTTAAAAAAAAAACAGTCAAACAAGGAGGTGGCAATATAATGGTATGGGGTTGCTTCTCCTGGTACGGCGTAGGTCTAATTTATCAGACTACGAACAAAATGAATGCTGAAGAGTAGAAATCCATATTGGAAACAGTATACTAAGGAAAATATGCCATTACGTTGGGTATTTCAGCAAGATATTGATCCTCCTAAACACACATCAAGGCTGTTATCTAAATTTTTCGAGGACCAAAAAGTTGACGTTCTGAATGGACCAAGCCAATCCCCCGACCTTAACCCCATTGAAAACTTGTGGGGAGACTTAAAAAAGAAATTGGCAAAGCATTAATTTTCAAATAAACAAAAATTATGGGAAGGTGTCCAAAAACTGTGGTATGAGACACCAGTAGAGTCCTGCCAGGCTCTTAATAAAAGTATGCCAAAAAGAATAGCAGTAGGGGCCAAAAATAGAGGTGGATACACTGAATACCAAGTTAGGAAATACTAATTTGCCTTAAAAAAAGAACACAAACCAACACATGAAGTGTACCTATTATTATGATCACACTGAAAACGTATCTGAAACACAAAATTATCTCTTTTATGTTATATTATTATCCTATGTTACAATTAAAGTTATTTTATTAAAAACAAATAGTTTAAGAACCAATGAGATCAAATTTTATGTTTGAAACAATGAATAAAACTGTTTTCTGTTACCTTAAAGTCAGAGTTGATGTGTGTACCTATTAATATGATCAGGTGTGTATATTGAAATTGTCCAGGTGTTTGTAACGCATGGAAGGAAGCATCTCCGACCACATAAAGTATATATATTCTTCATCAGCGTGACGAGACGAGTTGATATAGCCATGTCCGTCTGTTTCTATGCTATCTCCTCCATCAGTTTCAAAGCTATCGAAACCAAACTTTGCACGAATTCTTTTGGTACAAAAACGACGCACAATTGTCGGAACCGGCCGGATCGGATTACTATAGCATATAGCTGCCATAGGAACGATCGGTACTTCTAATAAGAAAAACTTTTTTGTTTTAAATGGTAGCGTCTTTGTACGTTCCAGTTATGAATATTATCTGTCTCAACACAATATTGGAGAACTTTGATCAACATCGGATGAATATATTGTATAGCTGCCATATAAAAAACAGGCAGGAATATATCATGCTTCAAGGGTATATAATCTTCGGTCAAGCCAAAGTTAGCTTTCCTCTATTTTTTATATTTGACTCATGATACGCAATGTGACATACGTTACGTGACAAGACTTTCTGTAACGATGCTTCACATAAATTTATATATGTATCCTTTCAAATTAGAATTAAGAATTTTGATTCATAAACTTATGTAGATGTACATGAGATAAATTAGCTGCATAAAATTAATAGATGTTTACGGATTTTGGTTGACCTCTCTGTGGAAATGTTATATATAAGTGACAAGCAAATCTGTTGTTACGACGTCCTTTGTTGTCGAATTGAATTCACATGGGTTGAGCAATCGGTTTCAGCTGGTCAAACAATTACGAAATTTCTTATACCTCATCTAGTAACCGTTGTACATTGGTCCCAAAGTCGATATTTTTTTGGCATAAAGTCCAAAAAAAATTGCGATTTGTGGAAAAAATCAATTTATTTTTCAAAGGGTATATCTAGCGGTCATAGAATCGAAAAATTTTATTATGAAATTCAGCCCTAAAGTTTTGCGAAGCCCTGAACGTGGCTTTTGTTGTGGCAAAATTTTGTCTAAGTTAATTGCCTTCAAAATAAACGAAAATTGATTAAAACAATTGAAGTAAACAGTATGGAAAATAATGTCCAAGGTATGTTTAGTACAATTTCGTTTGAGTTTGTTCTATATATAGTATGTGCTTTGTACTCTGTTTTTGTGTTTTTGTTTGTGTTGTTTTAGGCTAGCTTAACCGCAAAATAATTCTATTTCGTGGAGTAAAAGTTTGGTGGATTGTCGTAACTGTTAATGCAATGGATTGTTCAATTAAAGTGTCCTCAATACGATAGTCTAATTTATTTTACCACGAATTTTCACAAACCCGTGAAATCACGATTTCAGTACCACTTTGAGTTTGAGCATAAAAAATTGTTTGAAGAATAATTTGTACAAATCGGGAATTAATTTTTTTTTTTTTTTTTTTCTATTCTAAAATAAAAATTTTTTTTTTTTTTGTTTTTTTCTTTTTTAATTGGTTTTTGTACCTTTTATTTTTTTTTTATTTTTTAATTTTTTTTTTATTAATTTTTTTTTTTTTAAATTTTTTTTTTATTATTTTGGTGGCGGGTTGGTATATATTTATGTAAAGAAAGTATTTGTCACCTTTCCTTGGTCTGCAAAATACTACTATAAATTCGGAACAGGGCCGATTCGTTTATTTTTAAGTCATTTACTGCCCTTGTACAACACCATTTAATTTTTAGCTTTTGTATAAATTCGCGCATTTCGTGCTGAAAAATCATTAGTGAATTGTTATATTATCACATGTCGTGTTTAGCACGAGCTCATCTCTAATTCGAAATTTTGTAAACTTTGTCTGATCATGTTCGCGTTTGTGTTTGTATGTATGTATGCATATTAGTCCTTTGGCAACAGAGTTGGTGGTAGAGTGTGATTATCTGAGCAAAGTTGCAGACTATATTAAAGGTGTCGGTGGGTTGGTCTAGAACATGGGGCAGGCCAGCCCTAGCCATCGGGAGGTCAATTCAGTTAGCTATTCACAACGAATGCATCACTAAGTGTCAAAGAGAGAGAGAGAGAGATAGATATATACATAAATCATTTTCTGCTCTGCATTTGGCCTGCCCTGTTCCGTTTTAAGCGTTTGACTAAAATTTTCTTTTTACTTTCTCACCAACACACATTTACATATAAATAAGTACTATAAATGTATGCCGTTTTTTAAACGTTATTAAATAACAATTTAAACATTTTTGGTTTTTAGTTTTCTTTTTAAATTTAACAGGGCGGCTGAATGTTATCCTTTCTAATGTTATCATTTTAATGTTAATTCTGATTTATAATTAAAGAAATATAAACCAAAGGCAGTACCAAATTTGTTATTCATTAAAAAAAAAACGGTTAATTGCTTTGCTTCACTACAAATTGAACAGCTACAATCGCGTTTTCCTTCTCTCGTTCTTTCTTTAAGCACACACACACACTCACACACAAAGATAAAATGTTTCGAATGTAAAAGAATGTATGTATTTTCATACAGAATGTTAAGAAAATAGTTTTGCATTTATGGTTTTTTTTCCACTAGTTCTTTTATTAATATTAAAATCGCAAAACTAAATTTTATCCTTTCTTTACAAACTCGCATCGTTTTTTCTCTCTCTCTTTCTTGCACACTCAAGCCCCAAAAAACTAAAGTTTCCTTTCCACTGCAACTTCTCCTTTTAATTGTTTATTGAATTCCGTCCACTCTTTTTACTTACCACAATTAAACTTATACTTAGTGCACTAATATTCTTATTAACACTTTAAAAGTTTTCTTTTGCAAGCACGCGGTTTTGTCACGTCTTCAATGTACCAAGCTGCAAAATGAAATGAAAGATTTTCTGTGAAATACGGGCAAGAGAGATCAGAAAAAAAAGCAATGGCTGACGGCTGAAAAGTAACGGTGAACAAGAAAAACCAAAAGGGACAACCAAAAGCGAAGCGTAACGTCAAAAAGCCTAGAAATTTCGAGAACAGCTAGCATAGAAAAATTAACTCTCGTATATGAAAATATAAGGGAAAACTTTAATATGAGTATGTCATTGCTATTGAATTAAATGGAAATATAAATATTTGCACAACGTATTACAAAAATGTGCTTGGTTAAAAAAATAAAAACAATTTATGAATGCTGCTTTCTCAGTGGACTTACAAAATTGAATAAAACTATTTAATGCTTAACTTACCCTTTGAAACTTGTTAAACAATAGCTTTTCACAAATTTATCACTTTTTAAAGTTTTCTGCCGGCAACAGATTCACACACCAACCTTTAACACTTCAAGGAGCAAAGAAGAATAAGAAACTAGAGCAGAGTTGTCGTGTTTACCAAATTTTTAAAGACGGCTGCAGTGTGACCATAAACTAGCATGGCAAAAAAACCTTTCAAGTGATTTTCACTGTCGCTGTGACTTGCCAGAGGCTGGACGTCCGGGCTTCCAAATTTGAACCGAAAAAAATCGGTATTACCCCAAAAATGCTACAGCCTTATGTAATTTTTAGCGATAGCTATCGGAATATGCACCCGAGTGTTTTTGAAAATATTCTTGAAATTGGTCAGGAGTTCCCTTGGGCACGTCAGCCTTCCTAAAACAACCGAAACGATCCTTTAAATGATCATAAATCATGGTGTGGAATGTGGCTTTGCCGCTGGGTTGTTATAAATTGCATTGATGGATAGGCTGGGGCAGCAAATTAATGTGCTCCTTAATGGTGTACTGGAATTTAAGCATTGAAGCTCTGACCATTACCTATAAATGGCATTTTATCCTAACTACAACCATCTAAATACTGCATTTTTTTTTTAATTTTTTGTCCAATTTAATTCAAAGTACACAGAAAATAGACCATTAACGTTTGTCACAGTTCGCTTAATGTAAACACCTTAAGGGTCGCAGTTCCAGAAAAAGTCGTACGACCGGAAAGAAATTTCGGCATAATTATCCTAAAAACTTACTATTTAACAAGTAAGAGTGTTGCGGTCGAGTGCCCCGACAGCAAAATACCCTGTTCCAAGTAATGTGGTTCCTATAACTTTGAACTCCTTTTATTTTAAAATTTATTTGAATAATTGGAGAGCCACTTGCATATCTTTGGTGTTTTTTATACAGAATAGAAATATATTAAATCATTAGGTTCAAAATTAAAAATTTTAGCTCGACAGTTTTTCGCGGTTAGAAGGAGAAGGAGGAGGAATTTGGCAAATCTGAAGCAAACTTGATTTGGGTACGATATACACCTACATACATGCAAAAATTTGTGGCTTTTCCCTTTTATAGTCTCGCGTTCATACAGACAGACAGACGGACATGGCTAAATCGACTCGCTGTTGAGCGACAAGAAATATATACTTTATGGGGTCGGAGGAGCTTCCTTCTGGCTGTTACATACATTTGCACAACTTCATGATCCCCTTTTTCCCATTTTTAATGAGAACAGGGTATAAAAACAATTTTTCTTGTTTTTTTGTTTAGTCTTAGCGAGTTTATGTCTTTCTTTTAATTTCTTTTTTTAGGATAGTTCCAAAAAAAGATTATAATTTTGAAAGCCACAACAACGAAAGTTGTCAAAGTTAAGATAAAATTGGCTAATGTTAAATGCCCTCGTATTGTGCTAAAACAGATTCACAAATCAAACAAAGTCAGATTTAACCGCTTCGTCTCTAGTTCTAGCAGTTTTTCAGAGGTCTGCACACTCCTTAGTTGTGTAATAATCGTTGTTACTTTATGCTAATCAGTTTTGTGTCGCTTTTAGTTACGCTTAATTTGACTTCCTGCTTTTTTGCCTCCACTTAGAGTCCATAAAAGGCAAAGCCATTTCTACATTTCTACAAAATAGTGAGAACATCATGAAGATCGTCGTGGCAGCCATGCTTATCTCATACTTATCGTTGGCAATGGGTACGAAACTCTGTTGCGAGGGAACGCAGTGTAACAGTTGCCTCCATTAAGGCTAAGACCATGAATTTATTACAAAATAATAAAATTTGGGTGTTCAAGTTTTAAAGTTGATTTTTTTTTTTAAGTTTCATTACTGTTAAGGGTGCATTCACACACACACACACACACTGGCAGGATGCCATATTTTCCCCAAATTTTTTTCAGAAATAATTATAAGAATGAACGAACAACGAAACGAAATTTGGAAGTGTAAAAAGGTGAAACAATAATTGGGCACACATGTGTGTGCTTTAACGACCTTCATGAAAATCAAACCATTAATAGTACGCTGGCTCTTGGTCTCGTTACGTTTGCACATAACTTCACAAAGGAGTCTAGGTGGCCATACAGTACAGACTCTAAACGAGAGCGTAAGTTAAAGTCGGCTCTTACCGACTTCGATATATCCGTTACTCATGAAAAAACATGTTTAACAGTGTTACCGCGTACCTTAGAGTGACCATCCAAAAGTATGCAACATTTTTTGGGGGGTGGTGGGGGAGGGCTTGGTTCACTTTTTTGCTTATAACTTGAGAACCACTCATCCGATCTTTATTATTCCTTCGGCAAATCGATTTATTTTGCTAATTACTAACTATCTGTAGAATGTACGAATCCTCTATCTTTAAAACTGTAGGAGATATAATTTTTTCCAAATTGCGGAGGCGGGAGGGGGCGTGGCCAAAATTTGAAACAAACTTGATCTGCGTGCAGATAAAAGAAGCATTTGTCCCATACATGTCAAACCTCTATCTCTTACCATCTCTGAGATCTATGTGTTCATACAGACAGACGGACAGACGGACGGACGGACGGACGGACAGACGGACAAGGCTAAATCGACTCGGCTGTTGATGCTGATCAAGAATATATATACTTTATATGGTCGGAAATGATTCCTTCTGCCTGTTACATACATTTGCGACTTTAGTATACCCTTTACTCTAATAATACGAGGTAACGGGTATAAAGAGAGGAAGTAATAATCCTCGTACGTGTCCAGACGTGAAGCGATTAAAGGCAAAGCCTTCTAGCTAAAACCACTCAGTACACTTTTAGTGAGCTTTGGCCTTTACCTTAATAATGCATTTCCGCCGCATTGCTACTTGCGCGAGGTCGGTAGCCGTGATGGTAGCGAAGCCGACTCTGCATTGCGCTAAGTCAAAAGTAACAGCGCGAGGTTATATGAGTTCGATCCCTAAGAAGGAAGACGAGACAAACGACTTTAATAAGATATAAAATGAGAAAATTAGGAGAGAAAACTAATTTAACATAAAATGTTCAATTAATTTACTTTTGTTTAAACAAAAGAAAATCATTTAAAAACATTTTTTAGCGTTTATTTTGTCGGCACAAAACGTTCTTAAATCGTGCCCAAGCCTTTCATAAAGTGATCCCAAAATGTTCATAATATGACACCCGCTGTTCACGGTTCAAGAAAAAAGCGGGACTACTTTACTTTTGTCAACGAATGGGCTTGATTTTGATAGATTAAGAAAGAATTTTTTTCTGAGTGTACAAAAGTGTGGGAGACATGACGATTTTTCCAAATTGCAGGGGCGGGAGGGGGCGTGGCAAAAATTGAAAATAAACTTGATCTGCCTGCAAGTATAAGAAGCATTTGTCCCATACATGCCAAACCTCTATCTCTTGCCATCTCTGATATCTGTTTGTTCATACGGACGGACAGACGGACACGGCTATATCGACTCGGATGTTGATGCTGAACAAGGCCTCTGTATCTTTGGTACAGAGTATAATAAATCTGAAAAGAGCCTAAACTATTTCAAAATATTTGTTTTCTAAATTTTCGCTTCCCGCAGTTTTAAAAAAAGCTAGAAATTACGGGCAAAAAGCTAATTTAGTAACACTCATGGCCGGCCTTATATATGGGCATTTCCATTCCTGTCGAACCATGACCGTCGTACACATTGAAAATGAAAAAGTCAAAATAAATCGAATTTTTAATTCGTTTTTTACTGTACAATATAGCTCTCTGCAAGAACTTTAATTAGTGTTAATGTGTATATCAAGTGAAATTCGGTTTTCAAAATAATGACAAAATTGGAAGCTATTCGAATGTGACAAAAAAGAAGTGGTTTTGGGAGCAGCTATATAAAGACAACGTTTAGCAAAACCACAATACACAATAATTAAAACCAAAATAGTTTTAATATCTTACAGTGGCGTAGATAGGGGGATGATCAATCCCCCCCCCCCCATTGAGTCCAAATCGAAATTATAGGGGACGAAGTCGAAGATAAACAGATTTAAACGAGAGCGTAAGTTAAAGTCGGCTCTTACCGACTTCGATATACCCGTTACTCATGAAAAAACATGTTTAACAGTGTTCCCGCGTTCCTGAGTGTAACCATCCAAAAAGTATGCAACATTTTTTTAGGGTAATGGCGGGGAGGGCTTGGTTCACTTTTTTGCTTATAACTTGAGAACCGTTCATCCAATATTTATCATTGTTTTGGCAAATCGATTAATTTTGCTAATTACTAACTATCTTTAGTAGGTACGAATCCTCTATCTTTAAAACTGTAGGAGATATAACTTTTTTCCAAATTGCGGGGGCGGGAGAGGGCGTGGCCAAAATTTGAAACAAACTTGATCTGCGTGCAGATAAAAGAAGCATTTGTCCCATACATGTCAAACCTCCATCACTTACCATCTCTGAGATCTAGGTGTTCATACAGACTCGGCTATTGATGCTGATCAAGAATATATATACTTTATTTGGTCGGAAATGATTCCTTCTGCCTGTTACATACATTTGCACGACTTTAGTATACCCTTTTTACTCTACGAGTAACGGGTATAAAAACTAAGAAACCTGACTTAATTTTTATAAGAAATAAGAATGCCTTTTTTCAGAAACTTATAAAAAAAAATTTCCGACGATAGATTGTCAATTGTGAACAATTTTCATGCGAAAAAATCGTCCAAAATTTTTACGACTAACCTCTAATATTTTATTACCAATACCATTTCCAACTTCAATGGTTATTGTCTGAGCGGATTGTGGAAAGACACTTTAAACACTTTTCACGCCACTTAAAAAATCAGGCCTGCGGGGCCCATTTCCCATATTTCTCCTACAAAATGAAACTTAACTGAAAACATTCACTGAAAAATTTTGTGTTTACGGTTTGTGTTTTCGCTGGTGGAAACGAAATGTGTATATATATTCGAAATATTGCTCTTTTTGCAGCCAAATGTGGCAATTCGAATTTTTACATCCCGCCAGATCCTTTTCATGATTTGAGTGTGGGAGCGAGTTTTTGAAAATCTCTTTTCACCGATAACACTAGTTTACAAAATAATACAAATTTTGCGATCCCGAACGTTTGGTAGCAATTTCTTATGTAAGTCCCCCCCGCTGAGTCCGAAAATCCATATCACGATTTTTTTAGTGGGGCCGTTTTCGAGAAATCGCGGAAAGCTAGATTTTTGATTCTGAAAAAAGTACCTTTAGAAAAAATGCGTATATCTTCACTATCGATTCATTCATTATAAAATGGTAATGCTTTCTTGGAAGGTAATTGAATGCCCTATCATTCATTCGTACACCACTTCTGAATCCGGTGCTTGACTTTGGCGTTATAAAGGCTTTTACCGGCAACATTGCATTAAATTAATGAATTTAAAAAAAAAGCTAGATTTTAAGTGCGATTTACACCACGAAAAAAAAATTGTGAAAAATTTATTTTATTGCTGGTCACCAAAGATTTATCTATTAAAACCACATAATTCATTCAAATCCGTTCAAGAATATAGAAGTTATTTGCATTTAAGTAAAAATTATGATTGTAATTACAACGTTTTAATTTGAATCCGTCGAGTAAAGAGTAATTAGAAACTAAAGGTTAGATGCGGATTACCTTGGATGTTGAATAGAAAAGAGAAAATATAAAAAATTCGAATTCAGTTTAGTGAAAACCGGAACATGGTAACAGCAAGACTTTTTCCGATAACTTTAAATCAAATTCTAAAGACCCAAAAAAATGTTAAAAATTTTGACTTCATCACCCCCCATTGCAAAAGCTATCTACGCCACTGATATCTTATGAATGAATAGTTCTTTGAAATGTATATTATTTGATTTAAAAATCTTGAGTACATTTTTGTAAAAAAATATTTATCTCTGTCGATACGTGGAACGCGACATTTTTTCCATCATCATATTTATCAAAGTCGTGATATAGTAACAGGCAGAAGGAATCATTTCCGACCATATAAAGTATATACATTCTTGATCAGCATCAACAGCCAAGCCGATTTAGCCTTGTCCGTCTGTGTCTTCCGTCCCGTCCCTCCCTCCCCCCCTCCTTGAACACCTAGATCTCAGAGATGGTAAGAGATAGAGGTTTGACATGTATTGGGACAATGCTTCTTTTATCTGCCCTTCTCAAGTTTGTTTCCACAATTTGGCCAGTCCATCCCACCATTTTAAAGATGAGGATTCGTGCCTTCTAAGATAGTTAGTAATTAGCAAAATGAATCAATTTGCCGAAGAAATAATAAAGATCGGATGAACGGTTCTCAAGTTATAAGCAAATTAGTGATTCAGCCTCCACTCCCCTCAACTTATGTTGCATACTTTTGGATGATGATACACTTAGGAACGCGGGAACCACCCTGTTAAAAATGAAAAAATTTCATGAGTAACGGGTATATCGAAGTCAGGTTATAGCCGACTTTAAATTACTCTTGTTTTTTTTTTTTTAGTATAATGCATAGCAAAAACTTACAGTTTATTGCATTGGCGTTTCTCTTAGTTTCTAATGCATTCTTGTATAGCTTTTTGTACCATCAGAAAGATTTTAGATAGCGAAAGTATATTTAATCTATAGTCACTTTTTCCAAAAAATTAAGCAAATTTAATGTCAAATGAGTAAAATCGTGCCTGCACGGCCGTAAAACCGGATATATCCAATTGGGTTATCAGTAAATGTAAGATTTCCCATGAAAATCGATTAAATATACGAGCGTGTTTCCCTTTTTTTTCTTTCAAATCATGCGGATGCGAAATTGTAAAATGTTCTCGCTTCCAGAAACCGACTGTGTTATTCCACTTTTAACCCAAAAATCCCAACAGTCTTTCAACTCTCCTCCTGGTATAGAAGATTCGACCGAATTCTTTTAATCGATTCTCTGAAATCACAACTGTTAACATTCATTATTCGGATTCGGAAACGGGAACAGGCCCTGATAGTGTTTTTAAACACTTTAATTTTTTTGGCCTTTGGTGGACCTTTTTTGAAAATGCCCATATACAGCTCTTGGATCGACTCATCTACGGACGAAAAGATATATTCCCAACAGGGCAGCAACATGGTGGAATTTAAAATCGTCACAGGAGCTGGCCATCATGAGTCGCCTTTGCAGTTATAGTGTCGTCACAGTCAAATCAGCGGAGAAAAGCCCGGACTGCATCAAATTAGCCCCCAGCCATGCAACTACCAATTACCACAGTATTAAATGATTCTCTTATCGTTAGTAAAAAACGGAAAAAAAGAAAACCTGAAAACCTGACTAAACAAAGTTCAGTCGATCCAAGCCAGCGATAAATCTAAGATCGTTTCGGGTGTTTTTGGGAGGCTGACGGCTACTCATGTTCAATTTAAAGAGATTTTTGAAAAGCGCGCGATAAATACTGCGCCATGCAGCCACTTTTTGGCGTAAAACGGATCTGGCAGCACAGACTGCGCTATCGAGTACGGTCTCACTAATCTCAACTATAATCGAGTATGGTCCCACTTCGAGGTACATAAAAAATTTAGTAAACAACTTTTAATTGGAGGGAAAAGCATGTAAGGATCCTAAAATGCCCATGCGGCGGCATCAAAACAATTTTAAATTTGTATTTTTAACTCAAAGATCTATGTAAATCGAATTTGTACCTAACCCGTTTTTGCTTTAATCAATTCGCAGTGTTTTCTGATAATCAAAATGAGCGTGGAGGATGAAGTATTTCGAGTTCAGAAGAAAATGAGCAAAATTTCCAGCGATGGAACAGTAAGTAGTATCACCACCACCACTGGGGGCCACCTGTAAGCGCTGTGGGTGCTGATGTGCGTCTTTTCTTTGCCACAGGGTCAGGATCAGGCCTTGGATTTGCTGAAGGCGTTGCAAACGTTGAACATTAATCTGGAAATACTGACCAAAACCCGCATCGGGATGACGGTGAATGAGCTGCGCAAAAGCAGCAAGGATGATGAGGTCATTGCCTTGGCCAAGACCTTGATTAAGAACTGGAAGCGATTTCTGGCCAGTCCCAGTCCCACCACACCAAATAACAATAAAAACGACAGCAGCAGCGGCTCAGCCGCCGCTGCGGGCAAGGAGGCGTCCGCCACGAAATCCTCAAGCGTCGCTGCTTCGAAATCCAATTCGAAAGAGAAGTCCAGCAGCAGCTCCTCTAAGGAGAAGCGTGAGGAGCGGAAGCCGTCCTCCTCGTCGTCCAGCCTACAATCCTCGTTCCCCTCGGGCGGCATGACCGATGCGGTGCGCTTGAAATGCCGCGAAATGTTGACAAATGCCTTGAAAATTGGCGAAGTGCCCGAAGGTTGTGCCGAACCGGAGGAAATGGCCGCCGAACTGGAGGACGCCATTTATGAGGAGTTCAGGAATACCGATATGAAGTACAAGAACCGCATTCGATCGCGTGTGGCCAACCTGAAGGATGCGAAGAATCCGGGTCTGCGCGGCAATTTCATGTGCGGCGCTGTGTCGGCCAAGCAGTTGGCCAAAATGACGCCCGAGGAAATGGCCAGCGACGAGATGAAGAAATTGCGCGAGAAATTTGTCAAGGAGGCCATCAATGATGCCCAATTGGCTACCGTGCAGGGCACCAAGACAGATCTCCTCAAGTGTGGCAAATGCAAGAAGCGCAACTGTACCTACAATCAGTTGCAGACGCGATCCGCTGATGAACCGATGACCACATTTGTCATGTGCAACGAGTGCGGCAACCGCTGGAAATTCTGCTAAAGTCCATTGGCAGTTGTCCCTCCCCCTCCCCCACCCCCCTTCATTTCTAATTGCGCATTTCACTGACCACCTAAATTACATTTTTCAATAAACATTAACTATTGATACAAGTTTCGGTTCTTTTGCCACCATCATCAATTTCGTTGCGCTTCCATGCCGGTGATAATAGGTGTTGCTGCCGCTTCCGTCCCCGCTGCTGATAAAGCCATGGATACCCAAGTTTATGCGTGCGAAATTCGTAAAGTCGTCACACGCATAAACTTGAGTTTATGCTTGTTAGAGATGTGCAGGAACAGTGATACAGTCACGCAAAACCAGTGTTGAAAAACGGTAAATTATCGGCGTTAGAGACGGCGCGTGACTGGCGCTGCCAGACCTTTAGAGGGCGGCAGTCCGGCAACCCGCCGCGGAGCGCCACCTTCACAATTCTCTACCAGATTAGTCCAGGTTGTGTTTTGAAACCGCTCAGTCAGACGAATTTACCTGCGGCGACGGTTGTGTTTGCGGTTCGGTGTTTTCTTTTTTGTTAAAGTAAGTTCAGCTTCTACCTCTATGTACTTGAGAAAAAGTTGACGCAGAAGTGAATGTGAAATGAATGAACTTTGTGCCGGCTAAATTAAATGTCGAAAGTTCTGTTTAAAATATGTATAACCTGTTGAGTTGAAAAAGAAAACAATCGGCGCGCTGCACTTTTCCAGGCGCTTGATGGTGCGTGACCTATTTATGTAACCTGTTTAAAGAATAAAACAGCATATCCCTGCCGATTCAAATTGCCGAAAAGTGACCAAAAAGTGTTAATTAAACTACACCACTCAAAATTTTTTGGGGCGAAAAAAAATAATCCATAAAAAAAGGTAGAGTGAAGAAAAAAAGAGTGCATTAACCCTGCAAGACCCACAGTCCAAGGTGTGTGTGTGTGTGTGTGTCTGACTTTTATGTTTGTGCTTGTGAGCTGGAAAATCTAACAAACAGAGAAACGGAAAATGACAAGGGTCAAGTGGAAATCGACTAAACTATTTAATTCTCATTTATTGCCAACAATTTGATTATTTTATAAGTTTTGGAGACGCAGACGTGGCTGCATTGCATTTTTTATGGCTACGCTTCAGGTTTTTGTTGGCTAGAACGGTACTAACACACACACACACACATACACTAGTAAGCATACACCTGCCAAAGGCAGAGAGAGGGAGAGAACCCCATGCGTAAAAGAGAGGCTTAAATTGCAGCACAGACAGCAACAACAAATCTCTGGGTGCTTGCGTCAATTCATAGAAGTCGCGCTCTCTCCCTCTCTGCTACTCTTCTTCTCTGTCTGTCTTTCCTTGAGCTTGAACCAGGCTAAGAATTCTTACACACACTTGTTTGGCCGGTTTGTTAACAAATGCGTAGCACAACGGGACATTTTGTGTGCAAGTATGTGTGTGTGTGTGTGGAAAACCCTTTTTCGAATCAAATGTGACTTTTCATTTTTGTTGTCTTTTTTTTTTTGCGTTCCCATTTAAGCTTACACTAATGTTTGTTGTTGCTGGCCCCTTGGGGGGCTTTCGCAACTTTCTGTTTGTTTGGTGAAACTTTTTAAAGGTCTCTCCGAAAAAAAAAAAACCAAAAAGTAAATAATACTATGACAAGTCTTTTTTGGGAAAATATAATTGTGAGCAAAGCAAGTTTTTACTTACTAATATTGTATTTTAATTGATATAATTAATTGTAAAAATGCTAAATATAAATAATTAAGCTGTATACCGGCTTCATTGAATAGGGATATGCAAGTTGATATTAACATTTGAACCCACACATCAAATTTCCAGTGTCCAAAATATCTTTACACTCTCAGTGTAAAACTATAGACCCATTTTCCATATCACAACCTAAACAATTTCTGAGATGTGGACTTGAATCACGCTTAAACTGGTTTAGCCGGCACATAAAGTTTGCAGTTCATAGTTCAAATGACCGGTTCGATACCTTTCCTGATCCAGTAAAATATCCAACTTCATTTTACCAACCTAGAGAGCAAATTTAAAGTTCATAGCTCGAATGACTTCTGAGATAGTGCTTTGAACCACTTTTTAACCGTTTTTAACCGCTTTTGAACCGGTTCACTGACTTAAGATACTGCCTATGACTCTTTCCTGATCGGCATGATGCCTAATGATATTTATAGATTAAAAAACCGCTGTCAAACTTAACGTTTAGTTCGTAGTCCGGATAGAACATAGCATTAAAGTTTTACTTTGAGCCTTGCTTACGCCATCAAAAAATGCAAAATGATTTTTATTCCCTTGGAGTTGGTATATTACAATTTTACGGATGTTTGTAACGCATAGAAGGAAGCATTTCCAACCACATAAAGTATTTAATAAAGTATATTCTTGATCAGCACGACGAGCTGAGTTGATATCGATCCGTTTGTCCGTCCGCCTGTTTTAAACCAATCTTAACCAAACTTTGCAGGTATTCTTTTGGTACTAATACGCTGCACATTTGTCAGAACCGGACTGATCGGATGACTATAGCATATATCTGCCATAGGAAAGATCTATCGAAAAACTAGTTTTTGTGAGCAAAACTTTTTTGTTTTCCATGCAAAGTTTATATTAGTTTTCTATGCTTTCACATAATTCCACCAAGATTTTTGAAAATCGGAAAACAATATAGCATAGCTGCCATACAAAAGATAGGTCTCATAAAAAGTCAGTAAAAAAACATTTTTCTTTTCAATTCTATCGCGCCCAAACTGGTAACTGATCAATATTATATGCTACCACTCATTTCTGTCAAGTCTGATTCAAATCGTATAACTATAGCATATAGCTGCCATAGGACTGATCGGTCGAAAAATTAGTTCTAGTTAGAAAAACATTTTGGTAGCGTCTTTCTACTTTCCAGTTATGAATATTACCTGTTTCAACTTAGTTTTAGAGAGTTTGGTCAAAATCGGTTGAATAACTGGCAGGCATATATCATGCTCCAAAGGTATATAAACTTGGGTCGAGCCGAAGTTAACTTCCCTGTATTTTTTTCTTACTTAGTTAACCGTAGATTCTATTTAAAGGCGGTCAATGGTGCGACTTTTTATACCCGTTACTCGTAGAGTAAAAAGGGTATACTAAAGTCGTGCAAATGTATGTAACAGGCAGAAGGAATCATTTCCGACCATATAAAGTATATATATTCTTGATCAGCATCAACAGCCGAGTCGATTTAGCCTTGTCCGTCTGTCCGTCCGTCCGTCCGTCTGTCTGTATGAACACCTAGATCTCAGAGATGGTAAGAGATAGAGGTTTGACATGTATGGGACAAATGCTTCTTTTATCTGCACGCAGATCAAGTTTGTTTCAAATTTTGGCCACGCCCCCTCCCGCCCCAGCAATTTGGAAAAAATGTTATATCTCCTACAGTTTTAAAGATAGACAATTCGTACCTTCTAGAGATAGTTAGTAATTAGCAAAATGAATCGAAATGATAAAGATCAAATGAACGGTTCTCAAGTTATGAGCAAAAAAGTGCACCACAGCCCCCCCGCTACCAGCCCTCCCACCCTAAAAAAATGTTGCATACTTTTTGGATGGTCACACTAAGGAACGCAGGAACTCTGTTAAACATGTTTTTTCATGAGTAACGGGTATATCGAAGTCGGTAAGAGCCGACTTTAACTCACGCTCTCGTTAAATATTGTTAGAATGCATAAAACCATATTTGCATATTTGCATGCATATTTGAACTGACCGCTCAGCTGAGCTCTCATCTCTCATTTCATAAGGTTGCCTAATTTAGATGTGCTGTCCGATTTTTCGTACCATCGATATGCATTTGCGGTTTTGGTGTTTTGTGTTTGGGCCTATCAATTCTTACTAAAATTTAAGAAGCAAAGAAGCAAACTTCATGTTGCATAGCATCAGAAAGATAAGATCGTCTTGACCCAAGAAAATAAGAAGTTATGTGTATGGTTTTAATAGTTATACTATTGCTTTTTACAATGTTCCAAAGAACCAGATGATTCCAATGTTCCAATGGAAACGAATTTCAGTTCCGGTACGTTCCGAAATAAATGCTTCGGTTAAAGGTTCTATTTTGGTTTTCAATTAATTTCGGTTCCGCTTTGGTACCCGGATTTTTATTTCGGCATTATAGGTATTTACGACCCAGAGTTAAGTTACAGAATTGTTGAGTTGAGAATTTGTTGAAAGTTTTACAAAAACAAAACACACTAGCCAGAAACTCCTCAATTAAGCAGCCCTGCCCCCTTACTAACTGAGCACTATTTCTCTGGTCGAAATGAGAACTTCTAGTGTTGAGAACTTCTTGAAGTTGCGCAAATGTATGTAACAGCCAAAGGGAAGCACCTCCGACCCCATAATCTATAGATTATTCTTGATCAGCATCAACAGCCGAGTCGATTTAGCCATGTCCGTCTGTCTGTCTGTATGAACGCGTCGATCTCAGAGACTGTAACAGATAGAGCCACAATTTTTGGCATGTATATATGTACTGTACCCAGATCAAGTTTGCTCCAGATTTGTCAAATTCCTCCTCCACCTTCTTCTAACCGCAAAAAACTGTCAGAGCTACAGTTTTTAAGCTTAAACCTAGTGTAAGTCATATATATTCAGTAAGGCCCAATATCTGTCTATTCTATATACCACTATAAGATCTGAGCAAAAACACCGAAGATATGCAAGTGCGCCTCCCCATTTATTCAAATAAATTTTAAAATAAAAGGAGTTCAAAGCTATAGGAACCACATTACTTGGAACAGGGTATTTTGCTGTCGGGGCACTCGACCGCAACACTCTTACTTGTTATATTTTATTTAGCTATTTTTCACCGTATTTGATATGACATATTCAAATGTAATAATTAAATACTGTTTTAAACAAAAACGAGAAAGGCAAAGCTAACTTCGTCTGTACCGAAGTTTTGATACACTTGAAATAGCTTGTCTCAACGGTTAGCGACTTCGACCAAACTTCGCAGATCAGCTTAAAAACATTACATATTACCCATGACCGTGTTTGAGAGCAGTTATATTGAGAGCAAAACAGTTTTTCTCACTAAAATCCATTTTCCGACCGAACATTTGTATGGCAGCTACAAGAAGTAGTTATCCGATCCGGTCGGTTCCGACATATTAGCAGCGTGCAGTAAAAAGAAGACTCTGTGCAAAGTTTCAGCTCGATAGCTCCAAAACTGAGGGACTAGTTCGCGTAGAAACAGACAGACGGACGGACAAAGCTTAATCGACTCAGCTCGTCATGCTGATCAAGAATATATATACTTTATGCGGTCGGAGATGATTCCTTCTATGCGTTGCAAACTTCTGGGCAAAATTATAATACACTTTTCAACTGTATAATAAATGGACTTAAGATATTAACTAAGAGCTTTGTAAATGAAATTTTAGAAATGGGGACAACTCAGGCTGCTGTCGATATACACAAACATGCGCGCAGGCCAGCCAGCCAGCTGTTTATGAAACCGTCTTCAAAACTGACTTCCGATTTTATATAATATTTTTTAGACGCGTTTTGCAAATCATATACTTTTAGATAAACTTTGAAAAAAGAGAATAAAACAAAAGTTAAATTTTAAAATGACAATAGAGAACTCTACGTTGCAAATAGCTAAGAGGAATGCATCCTCTTATATAAATTTAAAATAGAAAACAGTCCGGTCCAGAAGATTATTTAAGCCGAGTTTTAAAGTAATTCTTTTCCTAGTTTCTTTATGGGGTTTTAGAAATTTCTAGAGGTTTATGTATAGACGTTAGCATTTCATATTAAAGCTGTTTGAATTTTTATATCAAGGGGCTTAAATATGCCCGGCTACTAGTAAATTAGATGACAAAAGTTGAGCGATTTGAAACCGCCTGCTCAAAGCCAAGTAGATTTAATGCATACGGTTTTCCTTCCACATAATCTAGTAGACGGTCTGATTCGCCTATAAAGTAGTCCCGGTTTAGTTTGAAGTGCAATCGTTTGTACGAAAATCTCTAGAGATTTCTAGGACACCCCTGTATGTTTTAGCTGTAAAAAAATCATTCTTTAGTATTGGATCAGTCGGTGCGTTATCTAATGAAGATTCGCCTTGTATCCTAACTTGGATATAAAGAGAAATAAATCAATAGTCAAGTTCTAAAACTTCTCATATCATACGAACTATTGATCGCAGTAATAAAAGTAGTCCACTTGACATTAAACAATAGCTGATATCAAAAAGTTTTACAAATTAATTGCATCCTTTTAAATAAAATAAGGCCGAGCAGTTTTATTGCTTTGCAGCCTCGGTTTCAACGAAATATGAATCTTTGAACCAAGGCTCGAACCAAAATCTTTGGTTTGATAAGCTCAGGAACCGGTTCATTAACCAAAATTTATATTTTATTTATAAACACTTGTATTCAGCACTAGCCTAATAAGGTTTTGGAAATCATGTTTCGATAGATTCGTCCGATAGCTCCGATTGTTCTACAGCATTAATTCTTCCTACTAAAGAATAAGAACAACGTTGTTAACTAACTCGGCGTGCCAATTGATAGCAAAATAATACCATTTTGAATACAATAAATGATTTCCTCGGGATAAGCTTTCCAGACGGGGGCTCATCTTATCACACATACACACGTCTGTACATACCAGATGAAAGAAAAAAGCTATTTTGTGATACATAAGAACTAGATAAGTTCTCGTATCTTATATTTAATATAAAATGTTTAGAATCATTCTTAGGTCACGTTCATTTTCATTACACTTTAAAAAACTTTAAATCTAATTGCCAATTGGACACCTCATTCATCATTTAGCACTGACTGCACTTGCGGATTTTTGGAGGCGTCTCTATTTCAAACTCAAAATATTATACCCGAAGCTACACTCCTCCTCTAAAGTAATTGCAACATGCCAGACAAAAACACAACAACAAAAAATGTTAGTGGGGCGGCACGTATACCAGTATGGTTACGCTCTGGCAAACAAAATACTCAGGGAACCGCGATCCACTGCAAACATACACACATCCCCATACATCCACATATAAGTGAATTGTTGGCTAGAGTTCATCGTTTTGTTTGTGTGTGTGTGTGTGTGTATGTATATGTAGAAGAATATTTAAAAATATTACTTAATACACAATTGTTGTTATCAAGGGGAACACTTAAGCAATTTGCTGATAAGCAAACTGGCATTAAACAAGGTGTAAGCGCTGATGGCGGACAAAAAATTTATGTGCACATGTCGGTAAGTGTCTGTCTTCTCTTGAGCATGACCAAAAATAAACAAATAATCAAATCATAAATTAAAGCGGACGACAGTTGAAAGAATTTCCGTTTTAGACACGTTTTTTCAAAGGTGCACAAATATTTGCCAGAGATTATCCCCAACTCTTGTCACGTCAGGGGAAACGCACGTGTGTGTGTGTGTGTGAGTGCGTGTGACTCCAAAAGTTCATCAAGAGTCATTAGTGAAAGTTCGTATGGAGCTCCCGCCACGTACAATTACGGTTTATGCTATCTAACCACATCTCCATACACACAAACATAAAAAGATACTATAATAAACTCTTTTTCACTTTGACTTTGACATTTATAACTCTGACAATGCAGATGAAAGATCTGCTTTTATAGTTTTCATTTTCAACTAACAAACTTGGCTTACAAATCTTTTTTTAGAATTTGTTGTCTATGCTCGCTCGCTTGGCTTAGAAAATTATCTCGTCATTTAATATTTTCTTTTCAATATTTGTAATGCTTGTTGTTTGGCATACAGACCGCATGGAGTGCAGATCAGTTACAAATTCGGCCTAAGAATTTTCGACCTTTATATTAAGCTGGTGAAAATGTAATTGGTAAACGGGAATCTTTGAGTTGTAATGCATTTTTGGTCTGGAGAAGTCGCGTTTTGTGCACATGCCAGGCCTTTCAATGGAAATTAAAGCTTTGATTAAGAACAAGTCTACATTTTCAAGCCTCCACTGAATGGCAACAGAACTGCAACTCCTTGAAGAACCGACTGAATATATAAACAGTAAACTTAGTGCGCAAGTTAATTTGTACATTATTGTGAGCGTTTTGGTTTCAGTTATGGGTTTAACATGTAGGCGGCCATTAACTATGAGTTGGCAAATAATTCGTTCATAATTTGGTTGCTCATTCATTAAGTGAATGAATATAGTTCAAAGTTTAGTATATACGAGTATATTTCCGTTCGAATCGGTTCGGTTGAGGATCTTTGATTAAATCAACCTAGCTTAAGCCCGAACCGTACCTTTTAATTTTTGGAAAAAGGTTAAGTTTTAAACACTGTTTCTGAGTGTGACAGGTCGCTGTAAATTGGTTCTCAAAAACTGATATTAGATTTTAGACAGGCAGAAACTTTTGTTTGATATAAGCTTTTAAGTTTGACGATTATTAAAGAACATGAAAAGTTAATTGCGACAAGCCAAAGTCAGGTAGCTGTGTCCTTGATGATGGGCTTGAACTTAATCTTCAGTAGTCATTTCTTAATTGTCACACTTCGCTTGATAAAACCCAATATTCCAGCGCCTTGCCCTTCTGCAGAATCATACGAGTTTATTGACAGTGAAGTCATATTAGAACTTAGAAAATTGCAATAAGCGCAATAATTCATCATAAAAATCATTGTATAGAACAGAATTACTTAACACTATTTTTTGGTTTTACGACTTCCAGAAGGATTGAAATGCTGCAATTAAAAAAATATGTCGGACATTCTGCTTCGATATCCAGACACTTTTGGTAGCCTTTAAAGGACGACCAATATTAGGCATACCGAACCGTTCGTCAATTAATAAGCATCCCCGCATCCTTTCAACACAAAATCTTTTGTTAAATGTTTTATCTTTATGTATATGTTTTAACGACCTTTCTGATAGTCAAATCTTCAAGATTTTGAGAGCTCGGTGTCTTGTTATGTTTGCACATAAATTTAACTACAAAAGCACTTAAACTTATTGGCTACTGTGTTAGTAGTGGAGAGGAAATCTCTCTCACTAACATTGTAAGGCCATTCGTGGACACACACACATACAAAGGCTGCTGTCAGCTTATCGCTGTCTCGCAATGCCGGTTTTTGTTGTCAAGTCGCATTGGAATTCCCTAACGATTTTATCGGCGCAGGCATGGAGAGACGGTTGTTTGTTGATATCAGAATCAGGCAAAGATCGCTGATGATTTGTTAGAGATACCAATGAAACAGATGTACGATCAACTAGCCTTATTTGTCGAGTGTTGTGTTCCTGTTTTTAAAGTTATGTGCAAACACAACGAGACCTCAAGAACGCAAAATCTTGAAGTTTTATCTTTAGCTTTTCCGGATCGACCTTTTTCGGAATTTTAGGGGTTTTCTGTCTTGTGAAATGGTATAAATTTTGGTCTCGTGAATGGGAAGAAGGTTCATTTTGTCGGTCCCCATTTGAAAAATTATATACTGGCGGGAATTATACAATGTCGTAAATTGGTATTCAAAATTTGTTTGTTGTTTTGGTATGGTACACCGTCTTATGGCTAGAAAAATAAGGCCTAACCTCAAAATTTTGGTAAAGTTGATTTTCGGAGGAATAATAGATAGGGCTATCGTATAGTATAAACACCGCGAAAAGTCATTGCTTTATTTATGTGGTTTTTGTAGTTGGCCAATATCTGTTTTAATGCTTACGTGAATAAAACGAATTTTTATTTATTCCAGAGATTAAAACCGGAACCGAAACCGTAATCTTTAACCGCTAAAAACACTTAAAAAATTGTAACCGTAAACGTAACCGTAACCGAAAAAAAAATGTTTTCTTATAACCGTAGCCATATAAGTCTTATTAACATAACCGGTTATTAGTACCGAAACGGAAACAAATATATAGGTTATAATCGATTTTTCCTCTACCAGTAAAAATTTCGATATACATAAAATAATTTTATGAACCAATTAAAGGAAATCTGCAGAAGGTAAAGATTTTAGTTAGCTGCGTTGTCTCTTTCTTGTTTCTCATCTTACCCTTTGTTTATTATGCCAAGTTTGTTTGTATGATTAGTAATTATTGGTAACGTATTCGCTCATATTCGGGGGTGACACAGAAACCTCTTCCATCCAAATTCCAACCGAATTCCAATTCTTAGGTGCCACAGGAATTCCCATTAGTTGGTTTCAAACCTCTTTTTATTAAGAGATTTTGCAAAGCTCTTTTCTCACTAGCGTCTTTTGTTAAGAGATTTTGCAAAGCTCTTTTCTCACTAGCGCCTTTTGTCAAAGTGGCGCCCCCCCCTCCAGCTAGCGGATTAAGGGTCAGCGGATTGAGGGCTGGAAACTAATTCCTCATGTTTGGCACCAACAAATTTTTAAATTTTGCATTATATTGGTGGAGCATGCGACCTTAAAAATTGAATTATTATTTAAAAATGCATCATAAAACATATAATATAATCAAATTCTCAAAGAAATTTTTTGGTGAGAGATTCAGACCTGTTTTTAGAGATCGAACATCAATAGGAACATCTGGTGTTCCAACTAGATTTTCTAATTAGAAAATGAAATCTCTAGAAGTTCCGTGGCACCAACGAATTTTTCTAGCGTTTTACAAAACCGTCGGCAAAATCTCTGAGGGGCACCCCGATTGTTGTTGTTAGTGAGAACGCCTTTTTTCAACTTATCTTCTTCCTCTGAATGTGAATTAAAAAGAAATCCTTAAAGAGATGTTTTGTATATATAATATAGATGTGAGAAAAATGTTTCTTGCACATTCTTTTTGTTTTGTTATGCTGGGATTACATTTTGTTCCAAAGTATCACATTCTTGAAATTCCCAAATTTAGCTTTTACTAAATAAATGATATTCCAAATGGAGCGACTTTCAATGCATTGCAAAGGGATTGCCAAAGTGATATTTTGAACAAATAATCGTAACCGTAATCGAAACCCGAAACAGAATAAGGTTATTAACCGTAAGCCATTTGCCACAACCGTAACATAACCGTAACCGTAACCCGAACCGTTATTTGTTTCGGTTTTAATCTATGATTTATTCCCATTTTTCTTCATTTCGAACCCATCATGAGCTGGAGCTTCCAATTGCAAACAGTTTCCTAAACTTGTTATCTTTCATAAAGACCAAATGAGGACGATAACCTTTTTCTTTTATGGTTGACTTTGGCTTTATTTTCTTCCCGAACTTGTAGTACATCGAAATTATCTATGATTTTTTTCTTTTCACCCTCAGTAGACAATTTTAGTTTAGTTTTTATAAAAGTAACTTAAATTATTTTTTGAACTTAATCTTTTCCCAAACAGATAAGGTCCCCGGTTTGGGTTCAGGTTCAGGATGCCCTAAAGTCAGAAGGTTAGGAAAAGTTTTAATAGGCTAACGTTCTGGACCGGTTTAATGACTCATTGTTTGGGTGAAGTGAATGCCGAATCCTAATGAATTTTCCAATATTGAAGAATGCCAATTTGGCAGAATACATAGACAAACAATTATTTCCAGTGGAGCTAATTTACAGATTTTAATTTAATTAATAAATATAAAATTTTAAAATTTGTTTTGCTGGTTTAGAAAAGTGATGCCCAAAGCCTGCTTACGGCAGAGCAGATATCAATACATGTGAAGAAAATAAGTTGTCAACGGAGATGAAGAAATATAGAACTGAAAAAATATGTACTGGTATTTTACAATAACACTTGTGCACTTGGAGCAAAGAACTAATGGGTTATCAATAATAACCAATAATTTCTTTTAGTTCCCGCCTAAATATGCTTTGAGGCACCCAGAAAACACTCTTAACCAAAACACCTTTCCTTTTTTATTTGGACTTGTAGTTTTCTATGTCCCAAAGCAGCGAAATATGTATATTGTATTTTGTTTGGCCGAATAAAGTAATGAAAGTAAATTTTTTCAATGAAACTATAAATAATTTGCATAACAAACGCAAACTTTTTGGGTGTCTTCAGTGGTTCTGGAATCGTAAAAAGTGAAATTGGTTGATAGCCTTTTTTGCATGTCTAAAGGTTTCGGTTTTGGATCGGGCACGTATTAATGTTTTTTTTTTTTTTTGGATGAATAGCACAAGTATCGAAAGTCTCAAGGTGCTAATATTGATGACTAATTTGTTGTTGGTTTTTATGTTTTGTTAATGAGTCGAATGCGCTGCCAAAAGAAAGAGGCTAGAAGAGACAACAACAACCATTGAAGACAACGACAAGTTGTGAATTCTTTCAATTTACCGTAAACTTCACCTTAATTTTTTTTTCAGAGCCGGTTTCAAGCGCCTGTGGCAACTTGTTGTTGCTGTTGTTGTTTGTTTATGGCTAACTCTTCCACTTGTTCTCTTTCGATACAGAAAGCTTTGAAGAAAAGTACGAACCTTGTCTTGGATGCCAAACCCCAAACAGAGGAACAGTAAATGAAGGACGACGAATATGGTGATAGTAACACGTGTAAGTAAACATATTTATCGCTCTCTCTGTGTCCCCCTTGCCATGAAAACTTTGATGTGCAGTAGACAAACAAAGTGAGCTAAAACAGAAAGCGGAAGTTCCATATGTATACAAACCTCCAACTCTTATTACATTGCAGTGACAGTGCTGTGAATAAATAAACGGACAGGCAGAATTAAACAAATTTGATTTTTTATTGTGTACGGGAGGAAAACAGATTTAATGCAAATCACTCCAATCACCTAGACAGAAAACATGTTGATATATGGGCTAGGGTAATGCTTATAGAAACGAAACAAGCTCCATAATCATTCAATATAAGCACGGGTTTTATGAAATAATTAACTAAATCACCATAAGAATCTTTTAGCATAAATACAGTTGCCTAACATTTTACTAAGATTTTGTTGATGTATTAGACATTTCGTCGCAGGCAAAGCGTAAAAGAGGAAGGGGACAAAATAGCAAACAAACACGCATACATATACCCATACATACATACATACTCAAAAGACACTTTCGGCAGTTTCTACAGTTAAATGTCTCATGAAAATAAATGCACAAATAAAACGAGATTTCGTACTTTGTAATTTTTATATTTCTTACACTTCCCCGTTTAATATTATTTTACATATTATTTCACTGTGGCTTTCTTATTCCTTCTCCTTGTCATTCCATATCTTCCTTATATCATCGTTATTTTATGTAATTTCCCTTTTCACTATAATGTTTATCTAGATTAGAGTTTTTCGAATTCTTACGTTAGCCCTAACTTTTAATTTGATTTTATTTATCTGTTAAAATATTCACCTGTCCGAGTACTTGTGCTCCCTACTGTACAATGTAAGTCTCCCATGGCTATATATTTTATTTTGCGTTCCGCTTAAGTGATTCTTTCAACAAACAACAGCACTGTTTTTATGGCCAGTCCATGGCAACCAAATGGCGGTAGCCTCGTAAACACCAACTCTCTTGAATGTCAAATTGTAAATTAAGCCAACTAACAACAAATCCACACTTCCACAGGGTGACTACATCTGGATAGAGCCCGCTTCGGGTCGAGAATTCGATGTGGCCATTGGAGCACGTGTCATCTCAGCGGAGGGTCGTCGCATACAAGTGCGTGACGATGATGGCGATGAGGTTTGGCTTGCGCCAGAGCGTCGCATCAAGGCCATGCATGCGTCCTCGGTGCAAGGTGTGGAGGATATGATATCGCTGGGAGATCTACATGAGGCGGGCATCTTGAGGAATCTACTCATCCGATACAAGGAGAATCTGATATATGTGAGTGGTTAAATTCCATAAAATTTCCATTTATACTTGGCTTATTCACAAGAAGCAACTAATCAAACTGAAATATGTTACATCATTATTGAATGTATTTTATTATAGATATCGATTTTCTTATCTGAATTACTTTCTGAAAGTTTTATCAGCCGTTTTAATGTGATAATTTGTCAAATCATTTTTCCTGAATTCTTTCAAGGTGTTTTCTTGCTTCCTATTTAAAATTTTATAATCGTTTTAAACCAATAATCTAAAAAGTCATTTCCAATCTAGAGACTAAAATATATAATCTTACTTTAAGGGCAGATTTCAATTTTTGTAAACTAACAAATTACGGCACATAGCAGCTATTAGCAGATGTAAATTTGGCCCTAAGTTATCACTGTTATCAAGATTAAGATTTTCTTGCATTAAATTAAAAATGCTAATGCCACACAATTTTCTACATTCCAGACCTACACCGGTTCCATATTGGTAGCCGTTAATCCCTATCAAATATTACCCATCTACACAGCCGATCAGATCAAACTCTATAAAGAGCGCAAAATTGGTGAATTGCCGCCGCACATTTTTGCCATTGGCGATAATGCCTATGCGCATATGAAACGCTATCGCCAAGATCAATGTATTGTCATCTCTGGTGAATCGGGAGCTGGCAAAACGGAAAGCACAAAACTCATTTTACAATATTTGGCTGCCATCAGCGGTAAACACTCGTGGATTGAGCAGCAAATACTCGAAGCGAATCCCATACTGGAGGCATTTGGCAATGCCAAAACCATACGCAATGATAATTCGTCACGGTAATACAGAGTGTTTGATGTTCTCTTCTCAATTAGATACATGATTAATTATGCCCTTTTATTAATTTTATACAGCTTTGGCAAATATATCGACATTCACTTCAGCGCCAATGGGGTGATCGAGGGCGCCAAGATTGAACAATATCTGTTGGAGAAGTCACGTATTGTCTCGCAGAATCATAGCGAACGTAATTATCATGTATTTTATTGCATACTGGCGGGACTATCGGGGGATGAGAAGAGTCGCCTCGATTTGGGCAATGCAGCAGATTACAAGTGAGTCTAAATTAAGTATTATTAATGAAAATTTATCTTCAAGTAGAAAATTTTTTGTCGTTAATTGGATCCAAAAATTATGTGAGCTATATATTATAGAAGATGAATGCTACAAAATCCTCAGCAGTATTCCACCAAATTAAATTTTTTAAATTTTTAGCTAAGGGTCCTCCACGGTGGTTAACTCAATATTTACTTAAAAAACTGCTTTTAAATACCACATTTTGATATTATTGAACCGCGATAAAATACCATGGATGAAAAATGGTGAAGAGAATAGACCATAGCATACAGAATGTTTTATATAATTTTACTATGACGGAGAAACAACTAAGGAACCAAATTAGTAAGGATGCAATGATATCATCAGGTCCACTAGGCTGATGAAATGCAAAATCTAAATTTCATAATATTTTCCGGTAAGCCTCGCGTCCCTTACTTAAACTTTTTGCTCGTACGTGAACTGAACACATTCACAAAACTGCCTCTACGCAGAACGTACGAGAAAACGGAGTTACAGTAAGATACAAACCATTTACCGTAATTGTGCTTTGATTAGTACTCCAGGAGCCATCTACAGTGCTTGCCTTTGCGTAGAACTTTCTTGTGCTCGGTATTTTTGATCGTTCTAAGTACGAAATTTAGAATGGTGCTTTGAGTAGAGAATATTTTGACCTATTTTCACCTATTAGGACCTATTTTGGACCAATTTAGCATATGCTTTTTACCTAAAAAAAACATATTTTGGATATGATCATCTTAAAAAACTACTAATATTTTTATTAGTTCAATGCAAAATTTCGAATTTTTTAACCAACAACAAAAAAAACCAAAAAATCCGATGTCTAGTGATTACCATCAATGTGAAACATACTCTCCTAAATTTGTAGTCTCCTAATCGCTATTGAGTAGGTTTGTCGAAATATCGATATCGAATAACTTTTGACATATTTTTATGTATACTTTTATTTGATTTTTGGTTTCCTAAAGTCATTCTCTTGGATATTAGTAATATCAGTAATACTAGCCTTCCTTTTTGTGGCCGAAACTAATAAAAATACACACCAAAAATATATTCAGCAAGTATTCGATATCGATATTTCGACAACCCTATATTGGAGTACAGTTATGAAGGCTGAAAGCTAAATCAAAAATCTCGCAGCAGATCGGTAGTTAATAGGCTTTTATAGCACGTGGCGCCATAATGTTGTAACCAAAGATTATCAACATTAATACCGTCGATTTGAAGGCCTTCAGCATCATCTTTAAAGAAAAATGGACCAATTGTACCTCTGCTCCATAGGATGCATAGGCTTGTCTAATTTTTCGTGAGGCTGTTCCGAGCCACAAACCCCACATTTGTGATTGTTTACATATCCGCCGAGATGACGCTACTGAATACAGCCATCGATTTCAGGGATCCTCATCGTGTGCTTTGAAAGTTTCTTGCTAGACAGAAATTTATTAATATACTAGCGGTACCCGGCGTGCGTTGCTACGTCCCCTTTAAAATTTTAAACACAAAACTCACCTTGGATCAGCACCTTTTATAAACCAACTCCTGCATTGTCATCTAAGCAATTAGCGCTTTAATAAATGCGTCGAAAATAATGTTGGAAATATTCGCGCTTTTTACCATAGTTACATCGCCTATGTCTAAGTCAACTATCAACTATCTGTTTGCCAAGTTTTATCCGAATCCTTTCAGCCATTTGTGCTTGAAAGCGAATTCATAAATACTCTTTTAATAATTTTGCGAATTTCGCGAATTAAGCCATTTGTGCGTGATTGGGTAACAAATGAGCAAACATACGAACTGTCACATATATAATGTTAGTAAGATCTTGAATAAAATGATTCTTACATCGGCCACACCGGTTTGGCACACGCTAAAAATGTTGGTCTATGGTCTGCGGGAAATAATTGTACACAACTTTATTCTATTAACATCCCTTGAACCGAATTAGGTACTAACCTTCCTTCCTTTTAATTAGATTGATTTGTGACTGACTATTTTTGTAGTTTTTTCGGCATTATTGTTTTTATACCCGTTGCTCGTAGGTTAAAAAGGGAAATGGATGGAAACAGGTAGAAGAAATCAGCCGCCATTATAAAACACATATTCTTCTTCAACAGCGATTCGACTTAGCTTTATCCGTCTACTCCCAGATATCTAACGGATGGTAATAATTAACTTGTCGCTCTCGTTTATTTATGTTTTATTTATCATATTCAAATTTTTAAATAATGAATGGATGGAAAGGTGGATGAAATCAGGCCATTTTTAAAAAAGATAATTTCTTTAATTCTACTTCTTTATCTTCTATTCCCAGATATCTAACCGGTGGCAATAGCATAACCTGCGAGGGACGTGATGATGCGGCCGAATTCTCTGATATACGATCGGCCATGAAGGTCTTACTCTTCTCGGATCAAGAGATCTGGGAGATTATTAAACTTCTGGCCGCTTTGCTGCACTGTGGCAATATCAAGTATAAGGCAACTGTGGTGGATAATCTAGACGCCACCGAGATACCCGAACATATCAATGTGGAACGTGTGGCCGGTCTATTGGGTTTACCCATACAACCTTTAATCGATGCTCTGACACGACGTACCTTGTTTGCCCATGGTGAAACAGTGGTGTCCACCCTCTCGCGCGAACAGTCTGTAGATGTGCGCGATGCCTTTGTCAAGGGTATTTATGGAAGGCTTTTTGTACACATCGTGAGAAAGATCAATGCTGCTATATTCAAGCCCCGTGGAACCTCTCGCAATGCCATTGGCGTATTGGATATATTTGGCTTTGAGAATTTCGATCAGAATAGCTTTGAGCAATTCTGCATTAACTATGCAAATGAGAATTTGCAACAGTTTTTCGTTCAGCACATTTTCAAGTTGGAACAGGAGGAATATAATCATGAGGCCATCAATTGGCAGCATATTGAATTTGTGGATAATCAGGATGCCTTGGATTTGATAGCCATTAAACAGCTAAATATTATGGCTCTGATAGACGAAGAGGCACGATTTCCCAAGGGCACAGATCAGACCATGTTGGCCAAGCTGCACAAGACCCATGGCACGCATAAGAATTATTTGAAACCCAAATCAGACATTAACACCAGTTTTGGTTTGAATCATTTTGCTGGAGTGGTTTTCTATGACACCAGAGGATTTTTGGATAAGAATCGAGATACCTTCAGTCCCGATCTACTGCATTTGGTTAGCCAAAGTGGGAATAAGTTTTTGAGACAAATATTTGCACAAGATATCGAAATGGGTGCGGAGACGAGAAAAAGAACTCCAACATTATCCACCCAATTTCGTAAGAGTTTGGATGCCTTGATGAAAACTTTGAGCAGTTGTCAACCGTTTTTCATTCGTTGCATAAAGCCCAATGAACTAAAGAAACCCATGATGTTCGATCGCGGTTTGTGCTGTCGTCAATTGCGATATTCGGGCATGATGGAGACCATACGCATCCGAAGAGCGGGTTATCCCATAAGGCATGGATTTCGAGAGTTTGTGGAACGTTATCGTTTTCTCATACCAGGTGTACCGCCGGCACATCGCACTGATTGCCAGGTGGCTACCTCACGTATCTGTGCCATGGTTTTGGGCAAATCGGATTATCAACTGGGTCATACGAAAGTCTTTCTCAAAGATGCTCACGATCTGTTCCTCGAACAGGAGAGGGATCGTGTGTTAACCCGTAAAATTCTCATACTTCAGCGCAGCATACGCGGTTGGGTATACCGTCGTCGATTCTTACGTCTCCGAGCTGCTGCCATTACGGTACAACGATTCTGGAAGGGATACGCCCAGAGGAAACGCTATCGTAATATGCGTGTGGGCTATATGCGTCTTCAAGCCCTGATACGTTCGCGTGTCTTGTCCCATCGATTTCGTCATCTTCGTGGTCATATAGTAGGCCTGCAGGCCCATGCTCGTGGTTATCTAGTGCGACGCGAATATGGTCACAAAATGTGGGCGGTCATCAAGATACAATCCCATGTACGTCGCATGATTGCCGTGCGTCGTTATCGCAAATTGCGCCTGGAACACAAACAATTTGCCGAGGTTCTGCAGCTGCGTAAAATCGAAGAGCAAGAACTAATGCATCGTGGCAATAAGCATGCTCGTGAAATAGCCGAGCAGCACTATCGCGATCGTCTCCACGAACTCGAACGACGTGAACTGCAGGAACAACTCGAAGATCGTCGTCGGGTTGAGGTCAAGAAAAATATCATCAATGATGCTGCACGCAAACAGGAGGAACCCGTCGATGATGGTAAATTGGTGGAGGCCATGTTTGATTTTCTGCCCGACTCTAGCAGTGATGCGCCCACTCCCCATGCTGGTAGGGAAACTTCGGTTTTCAATGATTTACCCCATGCGCAAGCGGGCAATCAAGACGATATTATAACACCCATGCACATCTCCGAGGATGAGGAGGATTTGTCTGAATTTAAATTTCAGAAATTTGCTGCCACTTACTTCCAGGGCAATGTCAATCATCAATATGCCAAGAAGGCTCTGAAACATCCTCTATTGCCTTTGCATACACAAGGTGATCAATTGGCCGCTCAGGCCTTGTGGATAACCATTTTACGATTTACCGGTGATATGCCTGAACCTAAATATCATACAATGGATCGAATGGATACCACTTCAGTTATGTCCAAGGTGACGGCTACCTTGGGACGCAATTTTATACGGAGCAAGGTAAGGCCGCTTTTTTATTATGAGTTTGTGTTAATTAAGGTAACAGGCAGTAGGAAGCATTAGAAAATTTATTAAAAATGACCACAGCCAAGCAGCACATTTGTTTTGCCAGCTAAAAAATCTGTTTTTCTTCATTTATACTTGAGGTTGTTGTTGATTGACAAACGGTTTAATTAAGAGTAACATACCATTTTCCCAATTTTCAGGCATACATTAATATCGTTACAATTGACCAAAGATTTTGAGTCTAGTTTATTTGTAAACCATCTGAAGATCGTTAGGGGTATAAACCTAAAAATATAAATATTTCCTATAGAGCAGAGGTGCCCAGAATCAGCTTACGGCCGCTTGGACACCAATACAAATGAAGAAAATATTTGTGATACAACAGGAAACTCTAGAAATAGATAAATGCTCATGGTTGTCTGATGCACACGAAATCATTCGCAGCCAACAATAAAACCTTCGCTAAGTGAAAAAGAGAAGAGAGATCACATGTGAAGTTGTTGTTGCACTATATCATCTGATTTCTCTCGATATGTTGATGTTCCTTCTAGATTTAATGTGCTTAATGCACAATGTTATAACGACTATCTTAACCGTTGCAGGCTGCAATTCTCGCAAAATCCTAAGCAGTTTTATTCGTAAACGCAAATCTTCCACTATCCCCTCATCTGTGCGTTATGGTAATATGAAAGCGAACACCGATCAGGCCATAGCCGATCTATTTGCGGAGTTTTTTACGTCAACCTACTCGTCCACTAGCTTTCCGCTAATCAACCATACCCTTATCGGCTGAATAAGTCTAATGTATTTTTAGCCCTGTGATAACTGAAGCTCTCTCCTTTGTGATCTTAACTCTGTAAAACCTGTCTATGCACCGGGACCCGACGGAGTTGTGTACTTAGGTTTTGCGCTGATGCCTTTGAAAGCCTATATATAAATTATTCGAATTGTTTTGGAATCATCCACTTTCCCTATGTTATGGAAGGAATCTTTTATCATTCCTCTCCATAAAAAAGGTAATAAGTATTGAGAATTTATTTTAAGTTGTCTGCAATTCCGAGCTTATTATGACATTAAGCTTTGCAGTTCCGTTATTTCACCCTATCAACACGGCTTTGTGAAGCGTCGATCCACTACAACTAACTTATTAGAGCTTACATCATTAGTGATCAAGATTTTATAATATGCAAACTGACGTGATTTATACTGTTTTGTAAGGCTTTTGACTCACCACTCACCACTTAAATTCTAACCACACTAACATTATGACATTTTACAGAAGCTCACCACAATCTTTTCTATAGATAAATAATGGCCCACTAGAGTGTTTGGAACAGTCAGAGTAAATGATCTTGGTGTAATCCTGATCACCGACTAAATTTGACTCTCATATAACGGCTACTGTTGTAGGCCAGGAGTATTCTAGGGTTATTAAGCGCTGGTCGAAAGAATTTGATGATCCAAACAACGAAAATTTTGTACTTCTCGTCCGTCCTATACTCGAGTACGGATCCGTGTGTGGTCTCCGCAATATTCGACCCACAAGATAGAATGAACCTGCAAAAGCAGTTTTTTGTTTGCTCTTCGTGGCTTAAACTGGAATGGTCCGTTTACCATCATACTCTAGTAGCTACTTTTTACGTTCCCTTTAACTTTTGGTGTAATATTTATACTGTGATAATGGGAAATCGACTCCGAGTTGGTTGGCCAAATTAACCTCAACGTTCCTATTAGACCGACTCGCAATTTTATACCCCTATCACTAAATCGTTGTACCACTAACTATGCTTTGCATGAACCGTTTCGTGTTCTCTGTGCTGATTACAATAAACTCTACCGTGTAATCAACTCCGAAGCTTCTCTTCCTGCTTTAAAAACAACTATTTTAACCTATTTCACCCGTAGTGATATTCTTATGTTTTCCTCCGCGATAACGTGTCACAAGTTATGTCTCCGCCTCTCGGTCGGTTCGGTTACTATTTTATGCTACTATTTTGTCTAGGGTTCGCGCGTAACAAGCCGTGGCTTGGTGTCGCATGGGCCACTTGAACGTACTGCGCATTGTACGTCAACGTCCATATACATATATACTTTGCTAGTACAATAATATGTTAGCTCGAAGAGAAAAAGTATAGAGAACAAGTTGATGCACTACGCTTTACCATAAGTGAGGGCTGGCCACATTTGTTTTAATTCATTTGCATTTAGCTTCTGCTCTTATATAAATAACAAAATTTTCCTTATTTTACTCCCTCTCCAGGAATTCCAGGAAGCTCAACTCATGGGCTTAGATCCGGATGCCTTTCTCAAGCAAAAGCCACGTTCCATACGCCACAAACTTGTTTCGCTTACCCTCAAACGAAAAAACAAACTTGGTGAAGATGTGCGTCGACGATTGCAGGACGATGAGTATACCGCAGATAGCTATCAATCTTGGTTGCAGTCCCGTCCCACTTCGAATCTAGAGAAATTGCATTTCATCATTGGCCATGGCATACTGAGAGCTGAGCTAAGAGATGAAATCTATTGTCAAATATGCAAACAATTGACGAATAATCCCTTGAAATCGTCTCACGCCAGGGGTTGGATTTTGCTGTCGTTATGCGTGGGTTGCTTTGCCCCATCGGAGAAGTTTGTGAACTATTTGCGTGCCTTTATACGCGAAGGACCACCCGGCTATGCGCCGTACTGTGAAGAGCGTTTGAAGCGTACCTTCAATAATGGTACACGCAATCAGCCACCTTCTTGGTTGGAGTTACAAGCCACCAAATCAAAGAAACCCATCATGTTGCCCATTACTTTTATGGATGGAAATACCAAGACTTTGCTCGCCGATTCGGCTACCACCGCTAGGGAGCTGTGCAATCAGTTGTCGGATAAAATAACGCTCAAGGATCAGTTTGGCTTCTCTCTGTACATAGCCTTGTTCGATAAGGTTAGCTCCCTGGGCAGCGGCGGTGATCATGTGATGGATGCCATTTCCCAGTGCGAACAATATGCCAAGGAACAGGGTGCACAGGAGAGGAACGCACCTTGGCGTTTGTTTTTCCGCAAGGAGATTTTTGCCCCTTGGCATGAACCCACTCACGACCAAGTGGCCACCAATCTTATTTACCAGCAGGTGGTAAGAGGCGTGAAATTCGGAGAATATCGTTGCGATAAGGAGGAGGATTTGGCCATGATTGCTGCGCAGCAATATTTTATCGAATACGGCACGGATATGTCCATGGAACGTCTGTTCACCTTGTTGCCGAATTTTATACCCGATTTTTGTCTCAGTGGCGTGGACAAGGCCATCGAACGTTGGGCCGCCTTAGTGCTGCAGGCCTACAAAAAGTCCTATTATGTCAAGGATAAAATTGCCCCACTGAAGATCAAAGAGGATATTGTTAGCTATGCCAAGTACAAATGGCCATTGCTCTTCTCTCGCTTCTATGAGGCTTATCGGAATTCGGGTCCAAATTTGCCCAAAAATGATGTCATCATAGCGGTCAATTGGACGGGAGTTTATGTGGTGGATGATCAGGAGCAGGTTTTGCTCGAGTTGAGTTTTCCCGAAATCACAGCAGTTTCGAGCCAAAAAACGAATAAGGTGTTTACGCAAACCTTTAGTTTGTCCACGGTACGTGGCGAGGAGTTCACCTTCCAGAGTCCAAATGCGGAGGATATCAGAGATTTGGTTGTGTACTTTTTGGATGGACTCAAAAAGCGGTAGGTTTCATTTGGCTGCCCTTTATTCAACACTACTCAACTCCTTCTTCTTTTCAGTTCCAAATATGTAATAGCCCTGCAGGATTATCGAGCTCCCTCGGATGGCACATCGTTTCTGTCGTTCTTTAAGGGCGATCTGATCATTCTCGAAGACGAATCTTGTGGAGAATCTGTGCTTAACAATGGCTGGTGCATAGGACGTTGTGATCGCTCACAAGAGCGTGGCGATTTTCCCGCCGAAACCGTCTATGTATTGCCCACTCTGAGCAAGCCGCCGCAGGATATTCTGGCCCTTTTCAACATAGAGGAAGCTGCCCATCATGGACGACGCCTAAGCATGGCCTCTAATGGTGGCGTGGCCCTTGAGCCACGTGATCGTCCACACACCTTAATGGAATATGCCTTGGATCATTTCCGTTTGCCACCCAAGAGAACCATGTCGAAGACCCTCACTTTGAGTTCGAAGAGAAGTGAAGAACTGTGGCGATATGCCCGGGATCCCATTAAGGCTCCATTGCTGCGCAAACTGCAGAGCAAGGAAGAACTGGGCGAAGAGGCTTGCTTTGCCTTTGCGGCCATATTGAAATATATGGGAGACTTGCCCTCGAAGAGGCCACGCATGGGTAATGAGATCACAGATCATATATTCGATGGACCACTAAAACATGAGATACTCCGAGATGAGATCTATTGCCAGCTGATGAAGCAATTGACAGACAATCGCAATCGCATGTCCGAGGAGCGGGGTTGGGAACTAATGTGGTTGGCCACGGGTTTATTTGCCTGTTCGCAGGGTCTGCTTAAGGAACTGCTGCTGTTCCTGCGCACGCGTCGCCATCCCATATCGCAGGACTCTATGCATCGTCTCCAAAAACCATACGCCATGGGCAACGCAAGTATCCACCACATCAGGTGGAAGTGGAGGCCATACAGCACAAGACCACGCAAATCTTTCACAAAGTCTACTTCCCCGACGACACGGACGAAGCCTTCGAGGTGGATAGCTCCACGCGAGCCAAGGACTTTTGCAACAACATCTCACAACGTTTGTCCCTACGCACCAGTGAGGGTTTCTCTTTGTTTGTGAAAATCGCCGACAAAGTCATATCCGTGCCCGAAGGTGATTTCTTCTTTGATTTTGTACGTCATCTCACCGATTGGATTAAGAAGGCACGACCCATACGTGACGGAGCGAATCCACAGTTTACCTACCAGGTGTTCTTTATGAAGAAACTGTGGACGAATACGGTGCCAGGCAAAGATCGCAATGCCGATCTGATTTTCCATTATCATCAGGAATTGCCCAAACTGTTGCGCGGCTATCACAAATGTTCACGCGAGGAGGCAGCCAAGTTGGCGGCTTTGGTATTCCGAGTGCGTTTTGGCGAAAACAAACAAGAACTGCAGGCCATACCGTGAGTTGATCGGGAAATGTGTGCTCTTAAAATCCATTTTAAAATTCAATCATCTTTCAAGACAAATGCTGCGAGAACTGATACCCTCTGATATTATGAAAATGCAAAGCACCAGTGAATGGAAACGTTCCATTGTGGCCTCGTACAATCAGGATGGCGGCATGAGTTCCGAAGATGCCAAGGTTGCCTTCTTGAAGATTGTCTACAGGTAAGAGAACTGAGAAGAACAATTAAATTTAAAATTAAAAAAACCAAAAATACTTTTTCTAACTTCAGATGGCCCACCTTTGGTTCTGCTTTCTTTGAGGTTAAGCAAACCACCGAACCGAATTATCCTGAAATGTTGCTCATTGCCATTAACAAGCATGGCGTAAGTCTTATACATCCTGTGACCAAAGTAAGTATTCCCCCATCTCTGTTCTAAAATGAATCTGATCCTCATGACAATTTGTATTTTCTCAGGACATTCTGGTCACCCATCCCTTTACACGCATCTCGAACTGGTCGTCGGGTAACACATACTTCCACATGACCATTGGCAATCTGGTGAGAGGCTCCAAATTGCTTTGTGAGACCTCCTTGGGCTATAAAATGGATGACCTTCTTACTTCATATATCTCGTTGATGTTGACCAATATGAACAAGAACCGAACCATTCGAGCCAACTAATTTATATAAATATTTATAATAATTCTAAGTTATAAATGCAATAACTTATATGTATACATCTTTTGTATGCCTAGAACTTGTAGTTAATTAAGCACGAAACACTCCACTCCACTAAGCATGCTCCAATTTTTGTTTGTTTGTATAAATACGTCACAGTTTTTTTTATTAAGTATTTTATGGCACATTCCGTTTACTTAATTAAATTATGAAACTATTCATATCTCCGACATATCTTTAGATAAGCATTTGTATCTATGCATTTGGCCCTATCTCCTTTTTCTGTACTGAAGACGTTTTGTATCAAATACATAGAAATGTTCAATTATTTAAATACATACATAAATTATATATATACATACACTTTATATAAAAGTAAATCGTCTTACTTTGGGCAAAGATGGGAAAGCTTGGGATAATAAACACAAATTGTGCACACGTCATTTATTTAATTTATATCAGAAGCAACCTTTTAAAACAATAGATAATTCCTCACGATAGGAATTATATAAAATATAGATGTTCGACTTAGCATAATTAAGAATCATTGGAAAACTGATTGGTTACTATTAATTTGAAGTCGCTTCCATCAAAAACGTTATTCCCACAAATTCCATTTTTAAACCGATCGTTCCTATAATAGCTATATGGTTCAGTCATTCGATCTTTTCCAATGCAAAGCTATTTGCAGAGCTTTTTTTTGGTAACGCTAAAACTAAAAAAGTTGTCGCTTAAAAAGGATTTTCAGAGCAAACGTTCGTTAGGCAGCTATAAGATATAGTCATCTGATACAAAGGATTGTTCAACGATAGCAAAACTTATAAAATGTTATAATTTTAGTTAAGTAAAAGAAATGCAGAATAAAAAACTGTTTAGATGAACATTCACTGAAAATGATTGCACACACCATCGATAGTTCTTAACATTTCCAAAAAATCCGATCCCGTAAATCCCGAAGTTTTATTTGTCACAATCCCGACTATCTCGGGTCACAGAAATACCAATCTATTAAGGGGTACCAATTTTGTAAATCGAAATTACCATTAAAATGTTCTTTAAATTGGGAATCGAAAAGTTTTATTACTATTATTTCGTAATTAAAAATTTAGTTACCATTTCAACTACTTTCATATAATGAAAAATTTAATCAGAAACTTACTTTAATTATTTTCAATTACCAAAAATAAATAATTCAAATAATTCTTAGGTACAACTATTAAAATAACATTTATAAACATAAATAAATAATTAAAATAATGGTAATTACATGTTTAATTACCCAAAAAAATTAAATTTTAATTGTAATGGTAATTTCGATTTAAAGCCCCGTTCTGTACATTTCATGCTTTTTCTTTCATCAAGAACTTTACTCAAGACAGAATTTTTATTCAATTGTTTCGGAAGATAAAAAAAAACATGATAGATCATAGTTCCTCCAAGAACAAATACATACCTCTAGCACTTAAACATAAAACTGTTCGAAGTGGAAATTAGTATTTCCTTAAAATCTTCCAATTATTTTCCGATCTTATCAATTTATGGGGATTCTTTATGGGACTGATCACAAATTCACCGAGAAATTCGTCTGCCTGCATATAGCTATTAAAGTCCGTCTTGGTAAATAAAGATAACTTAATAAAAAATGTTCCAATAAGTAAAAAAAATGCATTTCCGGAAATTCCGAACCTTTCGGTCCCGGCGGATTTTTGTAAATTTTGTCCGTGGGTCCCCCTGTCTTCATTGAGTATTATAGGATCATGTTTAAGTTAACGAACCCGTTGGAAAACGACTGTCCCTTATAGTCTATTTACACCTGCCGCAGCTTCGAAAAGTCTGTCAAAGTCGAAGCTGCAAGATTTTGTTTTCATAAGAAACACGTAGGCTGGGTGGTTACTTAAAAGTCGCAAAATTCAAGGTCCAGCACTGCATTGATTGGCGTAACTTTATAAGTCGCTGGAGTGTCAAGTGTGTACAGGTCGTCAAAAACTTTGATCTTATCGGTTGTTCAAAAGTGACTTAGTTAGGCATGTTAGCAACTTCACCACCTATCGAAAAGTAAATCTAACGCAATTCCGTTTCGGTTTCATTTTTGTGTTGTCAAACCCTAATGAAATTTCTCTCTTTTTACTTTTTATTATACCCTGTTCTCATTAAAAATGGGAAAAATGGGATCATGAAGTTGTGCAAATGTATGTAACAGCCAGAAGGAAGCACCTCCGACCCCATAAAGTATATATATTCTTGATCAGCATCAACAGCCGAGTCGATTTAGCCATGTCCGTCTGTCCGTCCGTCCGTCTGTCCTTCTGTCTGTCTGTATGAACGCGTCGATCTCAGAGACTGTAACAGATAGAGCCACAATTTTTGGCATGTATGTAGGTGTATACTGTACCCATATCGAGTTTGTTTTAGATTTGGAAAATTCCTCCTCCTCCCTCTTTTATCAGCGAAAAACTGTCTTTCTCTCTGTATAAACGCGTGAATCTCACAGACTATAAGATGTGGAGCCACCAATTTTTGCATGTTTGAAGGGTTGTCTACTCTACCCAGATCAAGTTGGTTTCAGATTTGGAAAATTCCACCTCCTCCATCTTTTAGCAGCGAAAAACTGTCTCTCTCTCTGTATGAACGCATTGATCTCAGAGACTATAAGAGGTAGAGCCACAAATTTTTGCATATATGTAGGTATATATCGTACCCAAATCAAGTTTGCTTCAGATTTGGAAAATTCCTCCTCCTTCTTCTTCTAACCGCGAAAAACTTCGGACCTAAAATTTTTAAGTTTGGACCTAATGATTGAATATATATTCTATTCTGTATACCACTACAAGATCCGAGCAAAAACACCGAAGATATGCAAGTGCGCCTCGCCAATTATTCAAATAAATTTAAAAAATAATAGGAATTCAAAGCTATAGGAACCACATTACTTGGAACAGGGTATTTTTTTGTTGTTTTTTTTTTTTTTTACTCTTGCTGTTTGCTCTTACTTGTTTACTAATGAGATATGCACTAGCGGAGGAGAAGGAAACGACGGAAAATGTGACTGTCTCTATCTGACACTCAGGGATACATGACTTCGGCAATCATTCGGAGCGCATTACGGAATGTGTTAGGCCACCAGGTGCAACGACTGGTGAACACTGCATTAGATAATAAAAAAGAGAGAAACCACAAGTTTAAACGAAACGATGGAAAGTGGAAAAGTTTTTTTATACTTTTCGTTATTGCTGGCACTGGGAAATTCTGGACTCATTACAACCAAAAAATTCTTTGTAAAAGACTTAATGCAAATTAAATTCAAAACGAAAAAATTGTTTAATTCCACATTTGAAAAGTTGCCGTTAAATGGGGGTTAAGTAGACTGAATAATCCACAAAAAGATACAGCCATGTACGTATTTTCACTTTCGCAGAACTTTGTAAACCAAATTTGCTTCCAAATCGCAAAACTTTGCGATTCTTTTCTGGGTCCTTTCTGGGAGTTGTGACATTGAAATTACTTGGTCAGACGCTACACTGATAAGGTCCAATCAGTATCAGTGCTCCCGGAGGCAGGTTCTCATGGTCTGAGTCAAGCCGAAGATGTGTGCTTTTCAAAAAGTGTTATTCTCGGTAATCGACAAACAAACGCATAGTTTTAGGCAGCTAGTTCGTTGTATAGACATTTATATATATATATATATCGGTCCACCAAGTTTGATAAAGTTCAGACGTTCGAAAGTTATGATTAAAAGAAAGTTCGAGCCCGTAATATTATTGGCTTTTAGGCAGTACTTCACACAGTTCGACTGTTAAAGTGAAAAGTTTTATTTAGATTCATAACCATTGTCGACACATAGGTCCATTATTATGTATAACCTGAATGAAAGGAACTGTCAAAATAATGAACGGAAAAGGTAGAAAATGTAGGCTTAAAAAACGCAACGACTATTTCAAGCGGAGAGAAGGTTATGGCGCTAATATTTTCGGATTGAAAATCCCGAAAAAAAAACTTATTAGAGCTAAAGAAGAACGGATATAATTAAATTTACGACTTAGCCCATTTTATTATTTGATAATTTTGAAAAACAAATTTGCGATACTTCTTCAATAAACCCCGAGTTAAGCAGCTTTCTTGTTTTATTATTTTATGTTTTATTTCTAGTGCTAATTTTTTTTTTCCATTGAAATATTTATTCTTTGTTGACAACTGGTTGCTTTTCACTTATTATGTGCAATCTTTCCTGTTTAGTCTTTTTAATTTCAAAATTTTGTTGTCCCATCTTGATTCAAAGCTATCTTACTCTCAGTTCAAGATTCACAACGCTAACAAATTATTTTGTCACCTTTTTTAAGGTCACTTAACTAATTTAACATTTTTATGGATTGCCGCTTTTTTTAATGAATCTCTATCTTATGATTCCGAAAAATGTCAATAGGAATCGCAAAGAACTAACTTAACTAAATGCTTTCAAACAGAATTAGGTAGTCAAACCTACCAAAGTATCTTTTAACTTGTAGGAAATTTTCTTATACCTCTTTCAACAAATCAATAATAAATACTATAGTCTACCATTAAAATCTCAACCTATGATTTGTCCGCTTAGACTATATATTGCATATATAAATTACTCCGTATATCTATTTCCTTCTATATATAGCACCTGCCCTTAGCCATTTAATTTCTTGTCTCCCACGCCACAAATTTCCCACGCATTGTATTTTGCAAAGAATTTCCATTTCCACAGCAGCGTGTGAAAAACAGCAGCAGCAACTGACTTAAGTCGGCAGACTTAGATTTTTCAAGATAATTAACTTTTTATTAGAGTGCAGTGCCACAGTCCTGAGAACTTTTTTGAGAATTTTCCCCTTGCACTTGCCACAACCGCAAGACATCAGAATCATCGCACTCGCCACCTGTCCAACCAGACAGGGAAAGGGGCAGAAATTATGCACTGGAATGGGAATGGGAATGTTCATTAAAAATTCAACTAATTTCATATTCAGTTGTTCTTATAAGACGTCTAAAATGACCTTAAGGAGATGCCCGATCCAATTACAAAACTAAAAACTATGCTTGGCAGTGTTTGGTGGTGGGTTTTGCATTTTCTGGGTGGTTGATTCATTGGTTGGACCTGAACACGCAACCAAGTTGCTTGTTTGAGTCTTTTGTTCCCAGCGAGATAGGTGGGCAATTATTGTTGGTCTTTTTTTTTAGAGGGGTTTAAGAATAAAATAAGAAATAAAGTTTAGTATTTATTTATTTTTAGAATTTTTTTTACAGTTTCACATTTCCCGTTTAACTATTCTGGTCGGTAATCCTTCCCGTTATAACTACAGTGGTAATGTTTATTTACTTTAAAAACAGCACAGAATTGGCATTTTAATAAAACATTTGACACAAAAAGGCCTTTTCGTATAAACGATTGTTCGTTGTAAACTTAAAATTCACTCATATCAACGGTTACTAGATCCGGTTTGAGTACAAGCGGCAATCCTTAAGCAGTTGAAACCGACAGCTCAATGCCAAGTGGATTCAATTCGTAGAAATAGGATGCCTTGATCTCGTACCCATAGAATTCCTTGCTACCTTCAATATAAATTTGTAAAAGTAGACTGGCCTATTTAAAAGTTTGTACGAAGACCGGAGTGGAATTGAGAACAGAACTGAAAGTGCACGTAAGCCTTTGATATTGTAGTATTTGTCATATATCTCTAAAGCCTAACTTTTCAAAACTTCAGGTAAGGTAAACTCAGGACAAATTTTCTGTTTTAGGTACTGGCTTCACGACAGGTACGATGAGCACTTTGCCTTCTCAACGCAGCACGAGAAGTCTGTCAAATATTTCGAACGAATCAGCTGTGTTTGTTTTGTTATTTTTAAAGGTATTGGTTGTTGCTAGTAATTTCTTTTCGAAAAAGTTGAGGAAAAAACCTGAACCGATAACAAATACGGCATCATCCAGATCAGTAAAAAAATTAGATCCCTGAACTCTCTTACATTATTTATTTGTAAAAAATTTGATTATACGTACACATTTTGTTCCGCGATGAAATATCGACAATTCTACTAATGTAGAGTATAAAAGTTAAACTGCATGAGAAGATGAAATTCGTGTAAACTCAGATCAGTTTGACTAACCGGACATTGAGAAATTGGGCCTAGAGAGATTATCTAATAGCAAAGTAAATATCTCTAAATATTCAAAAAAATTCAAGCCTTCTATGATGAAATAGATAGAATAGTAGGATATATTTTATAAGAGTTCCTCTTTAGAGAATTTGCCACTACTGACTATTTAGAGATAAATGAAATCAAGTGGAAAGGCAGCTTTAGATTAAGAAGAGCGGACATTAGATTGCGGAGAGCGGACTTCTCCCGATTTTGATGCCACAAGCATTCTACAGCAAAAGCGTAACTACAACAAGCGCTTTACCAGAGATGTTGTATATCATTAACACACCAACAAACTTTTGGCTAAACTTTAAAAAGGACACAGTTGACTCAGTGACGAGCACTTGTTTCTTTTCCCGTATCAATATATGTATAGGTTCGAATGTTGTTTACTTTTCGTTAGCGAAAATCTTGTTATAAATGTTGTTTACTAGCCCTTTGAAGACGGACCCCGATGTGGGATCGAAATTTATTGGGAAACCAAAAAGAATGGGACGGATGACCTTGAGCCGGAATCGTCAAACCATTTGGCTACAAATCGATTCGTAAAAATCAAGAGGGGTTTAAATTTGGTTCGGACCTTTAATCGCTAGTTGCTTCGTAGGAACAATTTCCATTTAGCTAACTTTAAAGAAACGTATTTTGATTCCTTGAAACCAGGACTACAAATCTCGTACATACCATTTGGAAGTTAAGAGTCTTGATATGTTTGAACCTGTGAAACTTTTTTGGGTTCGAGTAAAATTATTTAGTTTTTCTTTAAACTATTGTATTTTAATATTGAAAAGCCTTAACAACATTCCATTTAAGTTAAGAGTCTTGATATTTTGAACATAATATTCGGGCTCAATAATAGTTATTTGAGTTTTTTTTTTAAACTTTTTTTATGGCATATTTTTCGAAGTTCTAGACAACTTTTTTATGTTTATTAGAAAACTATTCTAAGTACTTGGGCAAATTTAACAATGAGGCGGTTTCCTTAAATTCATGTCACATTTTTTTCTGAGTGTGCTTATTGGAAAATGGCAAAGTTTACAATTATAGCGTCTAGTAAAAATTTAAAAATTTTTGAACAGAACCCATTTAGGACTTTTTTTAGCTTCGGTTCAGGTTTTCGTTCGAGCGGAAAACATTTTTCTTCTCCAAAAATCCCGGAGTCTCCGACTATGAAGCGATTTGCCTCCGACCCGGTTTGTAGCCCTGCTTGAAACTATTTTTTTGAGAGTTCTAATGGTACGGCAGACCAAAAATCTTTCGCACTTTGAAATTGAGCTATTTGGTATGAACTAAACAACAAAAGTTTTTAATAGATTGATCTCCAATCTAGGATTTTTTTAAAGAAGCTTTGTCGGGTTCGTTGAGGTATGTTTTCGAATATAATACATCAGCGGTGGGCAGCATAAATAACGGAAAAGGTAAAACAACATTCTTATTTTTGTCATTTGCTTTCGATTTACGCGATGCAGCGTGTGTTTGTTTTAATATCTATTGCGTAGACGGGCTATGAGGTACATCTTAGTCAACATTTTTGGAAATCTATATCTATCTAATCTATAAGAAACAAAGGTTTTGTTTCGCTAGTAGAACCCACGGGTTTGTACTAAACCTCCGGGCCTACAAGTGATTATATCCAATACGAATTAATTGTTCATGGTTACTTTACCACTTTTGTGTCCACAGAAATATGCATAAATAAAAAATGGGTGAAAAATAGGGATGCCGAATATTTCAAAAATATTTTTATTGATGTTTGCTTCGATATTTAAAACATGACTTCGATATTTCAATTTGTTTTCTAAATAGATCCGATATATAATAAAAATTGGCATAACTTTAGAAAAAACAGGTCTTTTGAGGTAATTGAGGGATTGAAAATAGAGCATTGCGAAGGTCATTTATTTGTCTTGATTTTATGTTGAATAGATCTAAATGGTGGAGGAAGGCAAGGATAGCTCTGGATGTGAGCTGTTCTACTTTATTAAGTGATATGAGTTTGTGTATTTCCAAGCGTTCTCGCTCTAACGGAGTGTCGAGCTGGACAGTGGCACGGCAAGTTGGTTAAGTGTCGCCTGCCCGTCTCCACAGTTTCTACATCAAGAGTAGAAGGGCAAGTCTTGCTTCATGGCTTAATGGCTAGTGTTCAGTTTTTGCTGCAACAATCCAGCTGATTTCCATCCTACTAATGGTTAAGACTTCATCTGATCTGCTGCTGTTATACCTTTGTCCAGCATTGCTTAGATCTCCCGTGCACTAGACCTGACTGCAAATTGTGTAAGCTGTTACTACATTCCTCGCAGTCGTCTTATCCCCCTCTACCCACGCCTCTGCTACGAATGCATTAAATGCATTTTTAGGGGTGACTTTGCTTGGCCGGCCTCTGATAAGAACTCGAATCTCACACTCTGATTGGGTGATTAGTTAGTTTTTTTTTGTTTGTTTTCTTGCCTTCCAACCAAACGGAAGTAAGCGATGATAATTAATTCAAAACTGCGATTGTTAATTTGTAAAATCTGTAAAGCGGCAACAACAACAACAACATAAATATGAAACAAAGACACTTAAATCTTCTCACACAGCAAGTTTTGTCGCCGCATTTGGGGCTGTGAGAGAATTCTGCTCCTTACCTCCCCAACGGAAACAATGGAGCGTTATATATAAATTTCTTGACTTTGCGTTTTTCGTAATTCAAATCGACCCAGGCCCAGGTCCAAAACTGTAATTAAAGTTGGTCGCTGTCGTCGTCGTTGGCCGTGGGAAGAGTTGCACTTGTTTAAAAAAAGTTCACACGATACGAAAGTTTTTCCCAAGGCGATTTAGATCGCCCTCCCCTTCAAAGAGCAAAAATTGTTAAATCATGGTAAATCAAAAAACTTATTATTTTTTTTTCAAATAATTTTTGTTTATTTAAGTGTTGACAAGGGGAGTTTCTCTTAGGTTTACAAAAATTTGTCTTGTGTTTTGTCTTTTGTTCCAATATATGTTACAAAAATTATATGCTTTTCTCACATATAAAACAGGGCTTAGAATGGGGACTTAATTCAAGTGAATTTGTTAAGAGGATGGTAGATTCTATACGAAAATATATATAGCTTATATGAATAGAATGTAGAAAAATGTTGAGAAATATGAATTCTTGGAATGTTTTATTGTGTACATCCTCTTTTAACAATTCACCATAATTATTTTCCCCTTTGTTAGACCCATTTTAAAAATCCTCTCTATACTTATATAAATTGTATATTTAACTAGAGTAACATACATACAAAATACTCGTACATATATGCAATGTCAGTGAGCTCTTTCAACTTATGTACAGAATTTTTAATGTCTCGCCTTTACACTTCAATTGGTTCCAACTAGCGCTTAATGGTAGGATGTGTGTGTGTGTGGGACTTTCATTTTCCTTTGTTCGAAGAATTTAATGGTAGAAACTATAAATAACTTAGCATAAATAATAAATGTATATCCAATTGCAAAATAAAGCAATTATCCTGCACTCAAGATAAGCCGCTCCCATGACTATTCCATTGCACTTCAGAGATGGAGGGCAGCGTTTGATGGGTTTGTGGCTGCTGCTGTTGTTGTTGCATACTGCCACTGGCCGGAGAACCAGCATTGTTGTTGTTGCTAATGCTTGCGATGTTGTTGTTATTGTTCGTGCTATTATTGTGCCGAGTACGCATTACATCCTCAGCTTGAGGATTACAATGGGGCCTTGGTCCCGGCTCAGGTGTATAGGTAAAAGTAAGACCCGTGGCATAAATAATACCATCGTTGCGCACTAGAGAAATGGGCACTTGAGTGGGCTGGCGTACCTAAAATTGGATGAAAAAACGGAATGGAAATAATTAAATCAGAAATTTAAAAATTCTGCAGGAAATTATTAATAGTGGTTAAAAGTGGATGCTTGAACTAGACCAAGAACAGGACAAATTTACTTTAAGTAAAAAGTTATTAATATTTTAATGTAAAACCAGGGATGAAGGCAAAAAGATCTAACATAGAAGCACACTTTGCTGCGTCGTCAACTTTTCACTCAGATATTAGTCAGCTTGTGAGTTATTTTTGTGACTATGTCCGTCTCCCTCTTAAAACCGTGTTTTCTTTTGTGGACAATAATTTTGAGTAAAATTCTGAGTTGTCACAATGAAATATCTCTTTGTCAGGATGTAGTTAACATCACTCAAAAAAGATAGGCGTTTCAAATTGTGCTTCTATGTTAAATTTTCTTTGATGAAAGTTTCGGTTCGGGTTGTTCTTTAATGAAATTTTTCGAATTCTGTATTTTCTTCTGTGAAAACGAATTTCAAGAGTGCTGGGCCCCTGTTCCGAATTCCTAGTCGGTTTTCACGTTTATATTTCATATGCAAGTTGTATTGTGTATATCTAAGTGACAAACCAATCTGTGGTTACTAGATTCCGTCGAATATTGTAACCAAATTAAGGTCACACCGGCAGCTATATGATATGGAAGTCCGAGCTGCCTGATTATCAAATTTATATTTGTTTATAACTTAATTAACAAGCTCGTTCTCAATTCCATCTACACAAAATTTTTTCGAAAGTGAATTTGATTCGTGTTCGAGTAAAAGTAAGCCGAAACACTTTTGCGGATTCAAACGTGTTGCATTTTGGCATAGTGAAATTATAAGTTAATTAAAAATTTGGGATTGAAAAATAAAATCTACGCACAAAATGAAAATAAATCACAGTTCTTTGGTCAATTTAAGATGTTTTGATATTGTTAAGTATTACTGAAAGACTTTATTTTATTTTTAAATATTACTTTTGAAAAACACTTCCGATTTTTTAGAGACCAGCAAAAGCGAAACGTAAACCGTTAAAAATTCGTGTTCTGTATTCTACATCGCAAATGATGGGACCAGTTCGATAGACATCGCTGTTCGCAAGTTCATTAAAAAGTGAGACTTTCGTACAAAATCGAGTTGATTTCCCTTGTGACCAACAATTTGAATGTGGTGGCACCTAGGGAGATACAATTTGGCCGATTGTATTTCACACTTAATTATATCGTTTTTCATTTGTTAAGTTGTTGTTGCGACAAATATTTGCAATTTTGAGCTGACAGTTATCATAAACCGCAGCATTTTCTACCACTTATATTTAACTACTTCACAACTACATATCAATCGATAGACGGGAGTGTAAACACTAGTTTATTAAAATAATTCTGAAGCGTGGATTTCAGAACACGAAAACAAAAACGGTTCTGAATTGTTGCGGAATTACTTTAAAAATGTAAGTGTGAAAGAGAACAAGTCTGTAAGTCTTCAATTTTTGGAAACACACTAATTTAGGAGCTATATCATGGCAGTTAAAACTATGAGAAATTTTATGCAGTCGCACCTCCCTAATATAGATAACGAAATTTTCATGAAGCGTGTATTGGTCGGGACTTACACGATGAAGCAAACATCATTAAGTTTTCTGAGTAGGCGAGACATATAAGTATGATTGTATGCATTCTGTACAACAAATCTACTAGAATTCCCTTAATTTTCAAGTCCACTATCAAAACTTCATTTAGTTTGCTTTATCGTGTAAGTCCCGACATAATCATGAATTTTAATTAATGGATCGAAAGAAGTGTTTACTTATTAAATTCATCATCTTTCAAAAAAGAGCACTCGAACTACAACTACGGGCAATGCATCTTCCTCTTCTATCCATATCTTAATAGGGTCCCGATGCAGGGTAAGCAACAGTTAATTCAAATTCAGCTCCAATAATTTATTCCCCTGTCCTGATGATTGTTGAGATAACATGGCAGTATAGTCATCAGCAAATAGCGATCCTTCAAAAAATACGTCTTCATATGTGGCTCACTTGTGTTTAAAGGGGGAAAAAAAATGCGAGCAGCATGACTATAGGCGACTCCGATTAAGTGCCCCTTTATATTTGTTTCCTCTGATCTTTACAACTTAAAATAAATTTTAAACATTTTGCTTTACATGTCCAGAGCACAAGAAACAGTTCATCGCAACAGTGTGACCGAATGCTAAAACAAAATCATCACCAAAAAAAATTCGATTCCGATATATCGCCTCGGAAAAATATGCAATAATGATATTAGTAATTTTGGGCAAACATATCGATATTTTAATAATGTTTTCGACATCTCTACTTCATTGTAATTAAAAATTGTATTAAATTATGATTTTAGTAGATAAAGTAAAATACTGTTCAGCATTATACACCCGAGACCTGTCCGATAAACAGAACCTAAAAAATAAATCTTTTTAAAAATCACTTTTTTTTCCTTTTTTGTTTTTGTTTTTCAGATTTTTGGAATTGAAATGTTTGGTTATTCCGGCTCAAGGTCATCCGTCCCATCCAAGGAATGAAAAACGGTGGATTCTTTGTTTCCCAATATATTTGGAGCCCACATCGGGGTCCGTCTTCAGGGGGATTGATACGGATTGATCGGAGTTTGATGTAAAACTCAGTTTTATTCTAAACCGCAAATTACGTTTTGCTCTGTACCTCAAGATCTAATTTCGGGATTTTTTTATTGAAATCAATATTGGTATGTCCAGAAACCGTTCGTTTTTGGAAAAGAATAACCCACATGCAATATAAGACCAATACAAATCAATTGGCAATTGCAGAATATGTACACAACCTCTTTTTGTTAAACTATTGGAACACTGTAACTTCACCCTGATAGCTTACTTTTTCTCTTAAAGAGGCGTCTTCCCGAGGCGATACTGGCGCTTGCAAAGAGCGAACATTATATCATCCGGAAACACAAAGAATCAAATCGGTCAAAGTCTGGTCTGCCTTAAAGGGGTAATCTTACTTAGTTAATTATAAGAACTAGATTTGATCTTTTTTTTGTTGTCAAACCAACTCGAAACGTTTTGCTTAGCCGTATTCAGTTTGGATTAGCACTTTAAAAATAAAATATGTAAGCTCAGATAAGCGCATGCAGTAGAACCTTAACATTATATTTTTACCGGCAAAATAATGAAAATTTAGTATTTTTATCTTCCGTTTTCTAGCTTCTTCTCATGTGATTATTTCTTCCCATCCCCTTTTAAAAATTTTCTTTTGTCTAATTTCAGTTTTTCGAACTGCGAAAGATCTACAATGAGATGCTTTTACTGACTCAAGAGAAAATTTCCAAAATGTCTTAAAACTAAAATACAAAATCTTTACCCACCCAAAGCCATTCGCCGCGGAACTGTGAAATCTCTGGTACCACACAGAGTAAAGTTTCCGTACATCGATACATTGTTTCTGCTTCCACATCACCAAACCACACTTGCAAATGAGGTGTAAAATTATCACCACTCAATTCCAGCATAGCCACATCGCCGCCTCCATTGAGATTAAGGGAATTGACAATGGGCACAGGGGTAACGGGTGAACTAAAATACAAACATTATTATCAATATCAATTTGAATTAATTTAAGAAAAACTTACGCCACAGGTCCCATGCCCTCGTAAAATTGATATTCGGCCTTGTCCGTTGAAATGATGGTCCAACAGGCCCCATCATTGATCATCTCCTTGTTGGGTTCCTTAGGGCAGGGGGTGGCCTGAAATTGTATGATTTTCTCTTGCGATAGACACAAATACATGCGGTCTGTATCCTTCATGTAGAATGCACATTTATGCAGCTGTGACACAGGATCATCGGCCTCCAGCAAAGCCATTTGTTTGTCCACTTTGCGTATGATCAATCGAGGCAGAGCCATACCTGTGACAGAGCACACCAACTTAACGGTGGCTCCATAATGTATATAACCATCGCGCACTTGAAATTCCTCCGATTCGGATTCATTATCATCCAGTAAATGTATCGTAAACGCACCCCACTGTGTGGAGGAGGCATGGAAATGACCATTTTCCACATGCAGATAACGCGTGGAGACGGTCTGAGAACGCAGGCGATTGAATAGGGCCACATTGGTGCCACTGGCTATGCATAGATCGGCATTCTTGAGGGATTGTTTCTTCTTGGACGGCTTGGAGATGACCTTTATGCGTTTGGAATTGAATACGCCAATGTCGTGGCCATTGCCATAGAACATTTTCACCGACAACATAAAATGTTTACGTTTATCCGAATCGGAAATGAACAACGTCTTGGCCGCACAATATTGCTTGCCATTGAGATCCAGCTGCTGCATATCCTGATCACTGCTGCCGATGCCAATAAACGCACACAGCTGGGCTCCCTGTTCGCCCTCGCCCTGCTGCAGCATTTCCTCGTACCGTCGCCGCCAGCCACTACCAAAGAGATAAATGCAGGGAGGGGGGCAAAAGAAACGCTTCTCATTGCCGTACGACTTCTGGGCCACCTGTAATAGAAAGAGAAAAATTTAATTTTCAATTAGCTCCAAATTGGTGTCCAGATTAGATTATCCGCAAATCATATCGACAAAAACCGCACGAGCAATGCAGTAATTAATTTCAATTATTCTCATTGTGGCGCGTTGCTCAATTTGAGTGCATTCGAGTGTGAAGGATTCCCATTTGGCGGCGGCAGAGCCGCTTGAAGATCGCCACAAGCCCACAGGCCAAGCGACCGCGACAGTTTTTTTTTTAGTTTTGTATTGTTATTATTATTTTGCATTTTGAATTATTTAACCGCAAAAATGTAACACTTAAAATAGCCGCCAGACTGGACAAGCGGGAGCCATATGGCATACCTGAAATTGGACACCTTTATTAATCACACAAATCCAATTTCGAATTACAAATTTCAAATATTTATATAATTAGAGCAAATGAGCCTAAAATTTGTCACATAGAACAATAAAGGAACCAATTTTATGGTTGAAATGATTTGAATAAAAAAAGTATAGTTTATTAATAAATTTTTAATAGTGATATGCGATATCATTAAGTTCAATGAGCAAAATATCATTAATAATATGTAAAGTGTAACTGTCAGGACTCCCAACTACCATTCTATATTGAAGCTTCTTTATGTTCCCAATTTTTGAATTTTCAGAAAGTTATCTCGCGCGCTATTGGCACCAGTTGTGAAGGAAGTAACTAGACATAAAAAAGCAAATTCTCAAACTTTGCCATTCCGATTTGGCGTTAAACTGTGGTCCTGTGCAAAAATTTAAAGCACATACGCCAAGATTGGGAGAAGCTTGGTTGGCCCCTTTGGGGCTAAATAGCCAATTTTACATTTTCCAATTGGGAAAAAAAGCGGAATATAAATTTGTATATAACAAATTATTTGGTTTCCTTTTTAAATTGGGCAAAACGTGGAACCGAGATTCAAAACAAATCCTTGACCTAAAACCTTGAGCCTCACATTCTTGAACATTAGGCATTGGAAAATTTTGGTTCGATTCCGCGAACAGGAGCAGGATAAATATTAAAAGTTTTGTAGACAGAAAAATTGTGCCTTTACCGAACCACTAAGAAAATTTAAAGCTTAAAATAAAATTCTGCTTATCAAACAGCGAGGGACTTAACTCATATAATATTTTCTCTACTTTTTAAAATCTACAAGCAAAATGGAAAAAATGGGAAAAAAAATGTGTGGCTCTAAGTTTCTACTCTTTTATGACGATCGCTTGGTTTAGGTATGGATTTCAGTACTGAACTGAAGGGAGACTTTCAGGGGTACTAAATTAAGTCATGAAATGATGCGGTGACACCATCGCAAAGAATTATTTTACAGAATTCACATCAAGGATTTGTCTTTCTCTAAGTAATAAATATCCTGTAGTTTGCTATCGAAATCACTAAGAAGAGAGACGACATAAAGAATTTTTCAATTTGGTCTATTGGTCTAAAATATATCTGCATGATTTTGTCCCATGATTTTTGCACTCCGAAAGTGTTACTAAACACTCGGGTTTTAATGATTATCGTCTGAGCGAAAAATTTTACTTAAAAAAATGATTATTTTTGATTTATATTTTTCGCTCAAAATATCACAAGTGCGATTACGACCATTTAAAGAAACTGGAACAAAATAACAATATCTTAGAATTGAACCAAGGCGAACTTTTAAGCCAAAATTTGATAAAAAAACTCTTCCCTAGGAGCGAATTGTGACGTGGGCGATACACCGGGTTCATAGTCGGTACAAAATATTTGACCAGTTTTCCAATATTTGCTTAGTTTCAGATATCCGCCCACAAATACAAAATTTCACTTGCAACAAAAACAACTTCTCCAACCAAGGGCACAATAAAAAAATTTTTAATTAACTTTCAAGCTCTATGGCACCAAGTCGCTCCCACTAGGCTACTTTGGGCATTGCGTGCCATTTTTTCCCTGTTAACCCTTTTTAGTACTAGGGGGTCCGTTACTGCATTGTTGACAGAATAATTTGGCGAGCTGATCTCTCGTTCTCATAGAGTAGCAGAGGTTGACCAAGTGTACTGAGTCTCCTCACTCGCGAGGCCAAGGTGTTGTACCGATTCCTCTTCTTCGTGTGCAACTCTGTTGGTAAGTGACGCCTGGCGTCTCGTTCTTGACACCCGTAGTCCCTTCTTACGAAAAGTGTGTTTACGTTTTTGATCGATGTGCACGTAAGCCTGCTACGCACGAGAAAGGTTTTTCCACCGATTCGTAGCGAGACGAAGTGTTCGCTTTTGTTGGCTTACATAGTCATGGCATCCCTATCGTTCACTGAAAGAGCACGATAGTGGTAACTGTTCTGGCCAGTTTGTTCGCAGACTCATTTCCTTCTATGTTGCGATGACCAGGCACCCATATAGTGTATACTGAATGCCGTGACTTCTCATCGAGATACGGCTTCCTAATCTATACACACTATACACTATATTCCTCCTCTCCCCTACGGAAACACTACATTTTTAGCTTGACTATCTTAATATATATCTGCCCTATCTTCATTCTTATACCACTTAGATCCTAGCAAAAACACCAGATTTGAAGTGCGGTCTCTTTATTGACAAAAGGTTGAGTGTCCTAAGACTCACGAGGCTTTGATGAAAATGATGCCACGTTCACAACGCAAGGGTACTCTCAAAAGTAAACTTCTGGGTGTGAAATACCAACAACAAGATTACTTGCGTCGTGTTCTTTCTTTTCAGCTCTTCTTTTTTCGTGATTCCCCATCACACCCTGCCCCCTTTTAACTCTAATCCCCCGTAAATACACCAACTACTGTGTCTCTCAGTAAGGGCGTTTTCTCTCAACAGATTTAACTATCGTTCACCTTTCATTTATATACACCAAATTCTCGTGTTTTTGCTGATATATTATCATACTTGGGCCCTGATATTTAGTCCTGTTCAGCTTAAATTAGCCTGAAGTTTTCCTTATATTATTTTGTTTACGGTCTCTCTTACTTTCTATACCTTTTCTGGTCATCCAATAATCTAATAATTTTCTTTCTGAAAGCTTGCTTGTAAACTTCACACATAAACTCTCTCCAATCGTGACTTTCCGTCACGCTACCGATCAAACGTACTACACCCTCCGACCCGGCCTTCTTAAACCACACCCCCCATTTTTTAAAGTTTAGAATCTTAATTTTTTTCTTTTTGTTCAATGCGGTGGAAATTCAATCATCATTGTTATACAGCCCAACAGTAGAAATACCAATTTTAACTATTTAGCACAAAAGAATTATGGAAATCAAAATGCGATGGTTCGCTAACCAACAACTCTATTTCTGGAAATCTTTTTAACATTTTTCCTTAAAAGAATGGAGATTTTTCAAACTCAAATTTTCAGAACGCCTCGAAATTTTGTGTGAGTAGCAGTTAGTGATATGCGCAGTAAAAATGTTTCGATTCCGTCAGAATCCCAAGCCAAGACAACCCCCGTACCGATCTCCAGTGCCGTTCCAATTCCGAGACACCCATATTCGAGGGTGCCACAGAAACCTCTTCAACCAAATTCCAACCGAATTCCAATTCTTAGGTGACACAGAAATTTTTATTGGTTGGTTTCAAACCTCCCGTGTTTGGTTAGGAGATTTAGCAAAGCTCTTTTCGCACTAGCGCCCTGTGTCGATGGTGGTGCCATCTACTTGAAAGGCTGCGGATTAAGGGCTGCAAATTGTACCTCATGTTTGGCGCCAACAAATTTTTAAATTTTCTTTATATTTTGGAGAATATGACTTAGATTTGTATTATGATTTAAAATGCATCATAAAACAATGACACAATCAAAACATTTCTTAAACCCCAATTACCTTAATTTTTGGCGAGAGATTCACCTGTTTTTAGGGATGGAACTTCAATTGGAACATCTGGTGTTCTAACTAGATTTTCTAATGGGAAAATGAAATCTCTCGAAGTTCTGTGGCACCGATGATTTTTTCGAGAGATTTACAAACCAACCGTCGGCAAAATCTCTAGAGATTTCTGTGGCACCCCCGATTCTGTCCATTTCCAATATCGACCCCAAAATTTTAAACTCAATTTGTTCCCGACCTTATCCCGCAGAAACTCTAGTGGTAGTGAAAAAATTCTTTAAAAGCATCGACACTGCTATTGTTCGAAAATCCTTTCGAGCTATTAGCATGCAATGTTGTAGGTACTGTGGAGCAAATAATAATGAAATAATAATGAAGGAGCTCTAACTCCTTAAAGGCCTGTACAATACTTAATTTAAATAAGACTGCTATTCGAAAGCAATCAGATTTCCAAACTGTTCAATATGGTTTCGATTCAGGTGAAGTTTTGTAAAGAACTAAATTTTTATCTCGTCTGAGTATAGGCCTTTAAAAATAAAACTTTGAAATATTAAGTGTATATGCAGGATAATTTGTAACATATCGTTTTTATAAATATTTAAAACGATATGAGCATTTGGTGTACTATCAGTTCTGTTTCCGTTTTCGATTAAGATCAAATCGTGATGAATCGGATTAGTAATAAATATGTGCTCGCTTCCAATAGCGGAGTGTAGTTTTCGGCTTTAAGCTTCTCAACCCCATTTTGTCTTCATTCGACCCTTTTGATGGCAAAGCGTTTCGTCCGAATTCTTTAATCGATTCTTAATAATTTCGATCAAACGAGTTCGAAAACAAGAACAGGACTATATATGGGGCATTCCATACAGAAAAAGATATTTTCTGGCATAATGTCTCCGAATTAAATGATAATTGGCCCAAAGGGAGCTTATAATAAGAGAAGCTTGAACCTAAAAATTTAGCTTTTGTGGACCTCTTTTGAAAAAGTAATATTGGGCATATTAAAATTTTAAATAACTAGAAAATGGTTTAAGATAGAGCTTTGAAATTGAAAGAAGGGATTTTTAGATGTTCAGGATTAAAAAGCCCATTTGAAAAATTTTTTTGGTTTTCAAAAAACTTAGTCTAAAATAAAAAAATATCAAAAAAATATATGTAAAAGCAGCATTCTTTCCAAACATTTTGCGTGTCTCAACATATCGGTAACTTGAAAATTAAGGAAATTATAGCCGCTTTTGTCATGTAATCTCAAAAATATTTCAAAAAAAATATTTGTAAAAGCCGCATCTTTTCCAAACATTTTGCGTGCCTCAACATTTCGGTAACTTGAAAATTTCTAATAATTTTTTGGTTCTTAATTTGCCCAAAGCGGTTGTGCTCTGCTGGCCGGAGGTCGTGGGTTCGACGCGTTTGAACATCAAATAATAGAATTTATTTCTTTCTTTAGAACAAATAGCTTTTACGGTCACCTTTAACAGCTATTGGCGCCAGCTGTGAAGTAATCTAGCCATGAAAAAGCAAATTCTCAAACTTTCCCGTTCGGATTCGGCGTTAAACTGTAGTTGCCTTGGCTTCAAAATAGCCAATTTTTACATTTGCCCAAACATCTTTTAGAGCTATTGAATAAAATTTTAGGACCCAGAAAAGAACGCTTTAGATTTAGAGAATACGACCGGGCGTGCTTACACTGTGCTTGACTGTTCTGTTCTTTCTTTCATCCAATTCGGAGACATCATGCCATGAATGGAATACCCCCATATATTTTAACGTACCCAATTTTCTTCGCTATGCTAAAAAAGGTTTTATTTTCTCTCTCTATTCTCATTATCAAACTAAAAAATTGCGAGGAGTTAAAATTTTGGCGTTAAGCAGCTATACTAAGTTGTTTGTTATCTAGTTAAAAACTTAAGAGATATTTGAAGCACAAAAATTACATTCCATAAAGCTGCAGTGTGGTATTAATTATAACTTGACAGTGGATTTTGTTTTCTTAGTTTTCAACAGATTTTAATGCGCAATGCCCAAAATTACAAAAAAAAATTTGTTTAAAAATGTACTCCCCAATAGTAGTAGGATTTAAATCTGTTTCAAAAATACAAAATACGCTGTCTAATAAAATATCACGCTCTGCCATTGAAACAAAAAAAAAGGCCATTCTAATAACCGAATATTTAAAAAACTTAAAAAACCCACAAAGGCAAAATAGGTGACACACCTAATACACACTTTTAAAGTGTTTCCAAAATACGTTTAAGAAGGAACCACGGATGATCGCATTTTGATTTAAAACGATTTTGTTTTTTGGAAGTCAAGTTTAAATCGTTTTAAATTCGTTTGAATGGAAATAGGAACTGTTGTAAAACATTTTAGGAAACCGAAATCTAGGGTTTTAGTTCTTTACAAAAACCGAATGCCAACAATCTAAAGTTTGAACATTAAAACCATTTAACATTGTTCAAAGACTTAGAAAGCTATAAATCATAGAAAAAATATTTTGAAAAAATCTCAATCATCTCGATGGGTTTAAAACAATTTCAACTTTAAAATCCTTTTTTGTTTTAACCATTTTTGCACTCTTTGAAATAGCCTAAAATCCTCTTACAGGATAAAAGGCTCATATAAACCCATAAATTGTGAACATCCTGACCGACTATAAAAAAATTACTATATATTGAAGATAAGGCTAATAAGATCGCCTTCAATATACTTGCTACATGAAGTTGATGATTTGGAAGTTATTGAAATTAGCATTAATCTGTAATCTGTTTATCTTCATGATAATAAAAATATACAATATTCCTTAAAATTCTTTGAACGGACAAGGTAAGGACATTAGCGGAAACCTGCTATTTATCGTTCCACAAAACGAAGATAATTTAATTGAGTCCGCACCTTGGCATGGAGTATTACAATGACCATGTCATTGCGTTCTCTCATATATTTTTCCATTGCATCGCGGGTCAATTTCTTTTCCTCAATATGCGGTCGGTATGGGCCTGGACCCGGCAGCATGGACATTTGCATTTGTTGTTGCTGCTGCTGCTGCTGTTGTTGTTGTTGTTGGTGATGCACTTGTAGCTGCTGCTGCTGCTGTGACGCTGAAGACGACTGAGGCGGCGGCGCACTGCCCAGTCCAAAGTGCGGCATATCCTGATGTTGTTGATGATGATGCTCCAGGGACAGGGATGAGGTATTATTACTAGCGGCGGCTGCGACTGCGTTCTCGTAGGCTATGGCGGGCGGGGCGGCGGCGTTTAAATTAAATTGGCTGTAGCTCTTCATTTAAATGGATGCACATGTCTTTGCTTTTCAGTAAAATTAATTGAAATTCGATATTGTTGTTTTTGGCAATAATTTGTTTATGTGTTACACTTTGGCACTTCTTTTTTTCTATTTGTTGTTATCCTGCACCAACACCAACACACACACATGCATACGGACACACACGGCAGCTGTCGTTTCTCTCACGCACTCTCGGACTCGCGTTGTTGTTGTTGTTGGCTTAAATGTTTCTTGTGGTGGGACACCGCTTATTACATATTTATGATTTAAAATAGCCCTCTGAGACTAGCAACTGGCGTTGATAGCGCTTGGCTTCTGTTTAAAGTTCTAGCTAGCTTGTGTAGTTATATTTATAACAAAAAAAAGTGGGGATGTTGATTGTTTCGATACCGATAGCTGGCGCTGACTGTCGATAGGCGATAGGTACCGGCGATATTCTTAAAGTTTACCAACACTGAACATCAGTTGTGTGAGTGTGTGTGAGGAAGAGTGCTGTACACTTGGCTTAACTATGGCTGCTTTCGAGCTATATCATAATATTCAAAATCGAATTTCTAAAACAGCCCTCTTTCCGCATTTATTAAAATTCTTGGACCTGGAAACACCTGCTCACTATGCTATGAGCGAAGAGACTGTTTGACCCAGAGAAATTAAATTCAGAACGTGGGAAGTAGCCATCTGTTGGGTCTATTCTTTAAGTGGGCCAAAACGTATGAATTTTGCAAATGTAAGGGCTATGGGGGTGTATGGGCATTTCTAATAGCATCTATTTCATGCAGTATAATTACAGGGGGGATTTCAATTACATTCCGATATATGAACTGGTTGTACTAGTAATTTGCATAAAAATTTCTATTTGCAATTGATTATAATTATAATAACACTAGTTTACAGCCAAAATGACCCATTTCTACTGAAATTTTTTTTAGTTTATTTTGGAATGATCTCAAAAACCGATTACAAAAGTTTTTTCATGGCTCCGTGTTCGGAATATGATTTTAAAAAATATTTTTTGGTGGGTGCTCTTACGATTTAAGCCATATCTCAATTCTTAATTGTCAGACAGAGCCAAGCAAGATATAAAACGAAAGGTAATTGAACTGCTAGTAATTGTAGTTTGTAGTATTTTGAATACAATATCAAAAAAATTCAAAACAATCGATTATTTGCTCGAAAATGCGAGAAATTTCATTTTTGAACGCCTGGAAAAAAATATAAAAAAATCCGAAAAAATTATTTTTATTTTTCTACTAAAAAATCGCACTTCTACGAAGAAAACCAGATAACGATTATTAAAATCTATGAACAAACACAGGAGCTGTGAGCAATGTAGTGCAAAAAAATGTGGTATTCGTGATTATTCAAAAATAAATTTCCGTTTGCTTCGACTTTTGTTTTGTTTTTGATTATAATTTTTGTTCTGGCTTTTCGCTAACTTCATAAAGTAAACAAAAGACGAAGAAAAATACAAGTTTATTTTTTGTGAACACACAAAATACTCAAATTTGACTGTTAGTTCTTCTACTCAATTTGATCCATCATCGGTACGTGTGACACGATTTTCCTCACCAATACCTTATTGTCTTCGTAAAAGTGCGATTCTTAAGTTAAAAAAATAAAATAATTTTTTTAGATTTTATTATATTTTTTTTCTAGGCGTTTAAAAATGAAATTTCTTGCATTTTTTGAGCAAAAAATTGAATTTTTTGAAATATATTGATTCAAAACTACTAAAACCGATTTTAAAACAATGTTTGACGCGATCGTTGGCATCTGAATTACCTTTCGATTCATATCTGGCTTGACTCTATCTGACAATTATGAAGTCAGATATGGCTAAAAATGTAAGAGCACCTACCGAAAAAGTGAAAAAATTCATATTTCAAAAACGGAGCCATAAAAATTTTTTGAAATTGATTTTTGAGATCACCATTCCAAACTACACTACAAAAATATTTCAGTTGAAATGGGTCTTTTTGTTTTTTTATTTTTGTAAACTATTTAGTGTAATTAGACAATTTGAGACTATGATATTAAAATAAAACAATTTAAATTGGCTTATTTATGAACTTACTTCATACTTGTACTTAAAGTTTCTGGGTAAATTACATACCCGAAACTCCGGTCCGTATTAAAATTATAATCATTTTATGGGCCATGTGTTTGAACTCTGCGACGTTACAAAACTAACCAAAGTTTTCAAATCATACCAAAGTGAAAAACTGGAATGTAGTCTTCAAGTACGGGCCTTAAGGTTTCTTTTATTAATCAAGGTTGAGATTTGGTATGATAGCAATGCAAAGTAGCCCAAAATGTCTAGTTGTAAAGATATTAATTTATTATCTCTTATCCGATTAAGGGAAGAAGCAAATCCGTACTGAGACGCTAGAGTCAACCGCCTTGGGTTCTTTCTAAATCAGACGGTATAAGTAGGCGAAATTCTATGGGTAATGATTCTGTGCTCTAAAATAACCTTGGGCCCCGTATGATTCAATTCAAGCAACATTTTTAGGGGCGGCAAATTCTGGTGGCGCCGAGTTGCAGGGGATCTCTTAAATTAATATATAGTGGTATTCCTGAAGGTTATTTAGACTCTGCTGTTATTTCAACATGAAGAACGTTGCAAGATTCTGCAGTTCGAGATCTAGTAATAAAACAAATATTTATTGAATGCATTTTTGAAAGCTTGCGAGTCTGTTTATAGGGATTAAAGATCAGTGGTCTACAATGGACGGAGTCAAAAATGCTGCAGTTTTTAAAACCTTGTCTTTGACTTAACCAAAGATGTTAGGCATTCCATATCAACCACTATTTCATCCTGCTTCTTCCTATCAAGCACTTATAATATATTGATTATGTTATCAAGGGCGTATGCAGGAGGGTGCAGATTTGTAGTGCTTTGAAATTTTCTTATGAAACAAAAGATGTGTCAACTGAACAATAATTAAAAAAATTGATTTTATCAAAAAATAAGCATATTTTACAAATTAAAAACCAAAAATGTCTATCCTATGAGCAAAATCAGAAAGTTGTTTTTAAATCAACTTTTTAATCAATTCAGAAAGAGTTATTTAATTCCTTGTTACATAGAAAAATCACACAAATGAACAGTGTCCGTTATAAAAGAACAATTAACAAACAACAAATAATATTTTATTTGGGGTTTACAATACTATAGTAGACAACTTTCAATTTCTCAGGTCAGCAGGACAATCTCACGTACTATTTCTAAACTTAAGCATCTTTACCACTGAGATAGAACGGATAAACTTCCACAGTTTGGGTTATAAGCTATTCACAATCAAAGATGTTCCATAAGCATTTGCCGTGCCAAAATTTTATCATCATTCCATGATCCTATTATAATTAGTTTCGATACGATAGTAATTGGTCCACCACTAAAAATTTGTCATTCACTGGGAAACATAAGCAATGTCAACGAAAGGGAATGGCACAATATGCATAATATATTCAAAAATGTCAAAAATTCCAAAATTCCTCCCATAGCTGTCGGATTGGGGCACCCACCCACATTTCTGGAAGTAATGGGCAGGCCACCTGCCAACGCTCCAAGCCTGACCACCGAGCGGAGTTTGTAAGCATATCGAGTGAGCGAATGGAGTTGCAAAGGGAGCATTAAAGAGATCTGTGTAAAATGTTCCGAAAGATAGCAGCAAGTTGCAGGAAGGAACAATAAATAACTCAGTCAAACCATTTGTGCCTTGCAGTACGCTCTTTTTTTTTCATCAACAAATCATGCAGTAGCAAATCCTATCTCTTCAGCACCTGAAGAATAGTCAGAAGATGTATTAGATTGGTTTGGCTGTCACTGGGGTTCATTTTAGGAAAGTTTCCAACTTTTATTGATGGTACTGTTATGGATATAAGACACTATGCAACATACAGCAGTGGGATGGAGTTGTGACAATTTGTGTCTCTTTTTCTCAACACTTCCAGCCTGCTTACAAGCATTACGTATCTTGAATGCTCCATCCAAATGATTTCTTTAAACATGCCAAGCCGCTTCTCAAATATGAAAGGGTAAAATATAAGGATGTAAACGAATTGCACGCAAAAAAGTAACATTTTACAAACATCCAACATCATGCCTCTCATGGTCAGCAGCTCGTCTTCATCTTCGATCTCTGCAACTAATGCATTATTGACTATATCTGCTATAAGCTGACGAATTACAAGTTGGTGGATAAAACATTCACCAATTGTTCTTAAAAATTCATTTTATCAATTTTGTTTTAGCAATTCGTAAATTTACTGCGGCTACTGAAGATGTTAGATGTAAGATGTTGTGCGTGTGAATCACTATTTCACATCTTCAAAAAATTCCATGCGTTCCGCTGTGATGTGCTCAGTGTGATTAGTCTTTAATGTTATGTTTCCAAAAAACGTAGTCCAACTCGTCCAATTATATCAGTCTCCAGTAAAAACCTTTGCAGGCAGACTACAAAGCAAGCTAATTCGAAACATATTTGATATCAAACCAGAAAACTATGCTCGACCTCGAAATAATTTTTGTTTCGGTCCATCGAAGTCAATTTTTTTTTTTGGTTTAGGAAGTATGTAAAAACGTTTTCGCAGCTTTCGCGATAAGTCTCTTCTTATATATCTAAGTTTTCCGCACTTGCATTCCCCCGACATTTGGGTCTTTGTCATCCCTTCAAGGTGTCCCTTTTGTTGGTTTTTGTCAAAATTTAAAATTTAGAACGGCGCATCACACGCTCGTGTTAAAAGTCTGTTTGTTCCAGGCTGCAGCCGCAACTTCCCTGTGGCCTGTCCCTAAGGGCTTAGTCCTTATGCTCCTTCATAAAAGCCAAGCAAATATCGCTCTGGACATCTGTTCGATGCTTTCCCCTTTATAATTTATTTCAATTATATTTTGAAAGAACATTATTAGTCGAATTACAAAAAAAACATGATTAAACACAAAAATCGCTATTTTATACACCTTAAAACTAAATTCGATTAAGTTCGGAATTCAAATGTTAAAATTTGGCACCAGCGACTTGGTGAGATGCAGTGAATGACAAATTCAACTAACAAATAACCGATTTATTAAAATGCTAATTTTATAAAAAAGTTAACTTGTTAAATGATTAATTTTTTGGATGTAGATCAGCGGTGGTTAGCCTCTTAGCCCTTCTTACCCGCGCAACCCGGCCCGTTATTTACCTAATTCCACGACGCAATAGATATATTACAACAAACACACGCTGCATCGAGTTGATTGAAAGCGAATGAGAAAAATAAGAATGTTGTTGTACCCTTTCCGTTATTTCTGCTGCCCATCGCTGATGTAGATTATTCACAAATCGAACACCCTTCAAGAATTTATTTAAGCAAACCGCCGACTCAAGAGTGGTAGAGCGAAATCAAATTCGAGCGAATTTCGAGCGAAAGTGATTTCTGTGGCACCCCTGAATAAGTTTTATAAAAACTTCGCCAACCCTGGACTATCGATAACAATAGTCTACTTCCAAGCACAAAAAAAAATTTTTTTTCTAGAAAACTTTGTAAATATGGAGCAATTTAAGGGTTTGCTAAAATCCTTATACATATGGACAGATAGTGCCAATCTGGACAGCCGCATTGAGCAGCTCAAAACAGCCACCGGGGGAGAGGTGGCTTTGGAAAATGTCCATCGCCTGTCTTTCTGTGAGTCAGCATATTTTACCTCAAAGGCTAACAAAAAACAACAACCATACCAACTTTTTTCAGCCTCCTACGCCAACTCCAGTTTCGATTTGATTGTAATTGAGTGTGCCCAGTTAACTGACAATTATGTAAAACTCTTGCACATGCTGAAACCCAGTGGAAAACTCCATTTGATTTCGTTCATTGGTCCAGCCGGCAGTTTGCTGCAGGAAATTAAACTGTCTGGTTTCATCAATTGCATCGAAGACGCAGATGATACTCTGACGGCCGAGAAGCCTGGTTATGAGACCGGCTCGTCAGCTAGACTTTCATTTGCCAAAAAGAATGCCAGCACAACGAATGTTTGGAAAATTAGTGGCGATGATGAAGAGCTAATTGACGAGGAGGAATTGTTGGATGAGGAGGATAAGCAGATGAAACCAGATCCGGCTGCTCTGAAAGTGTGCAGCACCACGGGCAAGCGTAAGGCATGTAAAAATTGCTCTTGTGGCCTGGCCGAGGAGCTGGACAGCGAGAAAAAGGAAGCCAGTAAAGCAGCTAGTGAGAATGCAAAATCAAGCTGCGGAAATGTAAGGAAATTAAAATCTTGCTATGCTAAGAGTCTTTGAAAATGGCTTGAAATGAAAAGGAAAAATGGATAACCAATCCTAGAAAACATTTCATGGTTTTCAGACTCGATATAGTATAGCAAACCGATTTAAGATCGTTTCATTAATTTTATAATCATTGTTACACTTTCAGTGCTACCTGGGCGATGCTTTTCGCTGCTCCACTTGCCCTTATCTGGGCATGCCCGCCTTTAAACCGGGCGAGAAGGTGCAACTGGCCGATAATTTGCTGAAATCTGATATCTAATTAGAAAAACCATCGACACTCGCATCAAATCACATTTCAAATTACACACATATATTTTATTATAAGCTGGCTTACTAACAAACAGAATAATGTCATATGTAAATACAAAATGAAATGAAATCACATTTCGCATGGTGTACCCTTGATCAATTCTCGATTCTTGCCCATCAGTATGCGATAATTGACAGCTGAGGGATCCAGTTCCTTGTACAGATATGTTGGCATCTTGTCGGATAATACCCAAACAGTGCCCTCGCTATCCACTTTCATGTCGTTTGGAAAGACCAAAGTATGCGAATCGGAATCAATCAGTCCTTGTGTGTCCGGCGTATAGGGACGTTTGATATTCCAACAGGCAATGGCATCCTTATTGACTTGCGTATAGAATATCACGCCGGTTTCGCTATCGAACACTTCAGCAGTAGATTGTCCGTTCATACCACGATCTCCTACTAATTTAAAATCATAATACGAATCTCCACCCGTGACATGAGATTCATTTTGCAACACACGATTGGAGACCTTAAACTCCTTGGTACTGGCTAGAGCATGGAAATAAATGTCCTTTGAGTGATCTGGATTCATGGGGCCCACGGCCAAACCAAAGACACCATCGGTCCATTGGAAATTGACGCCACCGACATTGAAATCACCCTGAAGCGGATCAAAGTGGAAGAAATTATGCTTGACGCGGTAAGATTTGTCATTGCGGAGGGAATAGACAATCACACCGTAGGCACCCAAATCTGGAACATAGGCGTACGAATCAGCACACTCGGAACGGTCGGCATCCACAACCTGACGAAAGAAGGTAAAGGTAAAATGATAAAGATATATATATCTTTCATTTCAATTTCTACTCACGATGTTTGCAAAAAATGTATCTTCTTTTGTCTGATCGGCTGGTATGGTAAAACGACGCACGAGTTTATCCGTTTTGAGATCAAATACCAAAATGGAATTCGGTGTGATTTGCTTGGGATTACCAAGGATATCAGCCAGACCTGTATCCAATACCCACAAGCGATCACACACATCCACTTGTATACGGAAGGTGGAAATTATGGTCGAATTATCCTGCAGTTGAACGCTGGCATCTTTGGCCTTTTCGGCATCCAAACGACCACCAGAGGGTGTTTTCTGATCCTGAGGTTGGACTTCAATGGGTAGCCGATTGGCCTCCCAGCTGGGATATGGACGAAGTTTAGGAGATTTCTCAGTCGACGAGAGATCAATGTAGTTAAGAGTAGCTGCTACACCAGCCCTCCATCTGTAAAGGGGTTATAAAATTTCTTTTAGAGTAATTCACAAAAAAAAAAAAAACAAAAAAATAGAGGAAAGCTAATCTCGGCTCGGCAGAAGTATTTATTTGTTGCTGAATGCTGAAAAATAGTGTCATACTTTAATTTCATCGAAAGGTCCATCCTTTAAAAACCGTATTCTGAGAAAAATTAAGAACCCGCCCAAATTTCAGTATTTTTTAAATTATTTCGGATTTTGATTGTTTGTCATCTCGGTCAAGTCATATATCGTCTTAAATTCCCACTTGACTTCGAAAGTCTGAACTTATACAATAAGCATTTTTTGTACGTCTCGACAGATTTTTTCTGCACAAGAGTTGGCCGCCCTTCTTCAAGCTTAGAACACACCTCAAAAAAGCAACTCCCAAAACAAAAAAAAAGACACAAAAGTTTTGTGAATTAATTTTATATGAATTTTTTTTTGATTTGGGAGTTCTTTTGTTGAGGCATAAGCCAGAAAAAGTACAATTTCACTGCCTTGTATTATTTTAAAAAAAAACATTGCCCGGTTTCGGTGCGTGATTTGAAACGAAGCTTTTTACGGCTTCATTAAAAGTTTCCCTTTTTTTGTAGTTCCTACAAAAATTATATATGTATATATTCTTGATCAGAACGATTGATAAGTGAAGACAATTTAGTCTGTCGATTCTTTCTAATTCGATAATTTGCAAGAGAATAAATATTTCTAGTTTTGAACTACAATTTAAAGGCTTTTCCCAAGATTACAACATTTTCGCTTCTGTATTAAACCAAAGATTTATAGATATTATAGATGACGAATCTGAAATAAAAAGGGCTTGTTCGTGGAAGCTGATATTGGATCCCAAGTTTTGCTTCTAGCCTCATTTATGAGTATCCATATATTGCAATTTAGCTTTGATTTTTTAAGGCTTGATTTCAGATCAATTTTTATGTCGAAGTTTACATGAATAGAAACACTTCTGAACTGATTTAAAATCTAAATGCTATTGCAAAGCAGTCTTATTTGAATGAAGTATAGTACCGAAATCAATTTTTATATCATCTGGCCAATCCAGGCCTTTAAGGATGAGCGTTGGCTCAGTGGGTAGGCACGCTGCCTTTCATTTTTGATTTGTTGGTTCAACCCCCGGTTGAGGCTAGATCTACTTTTATTTCATATCTAAAATTTTTTGTTAGATTTAGTTTTTTTTTTGCATTTATTTTTCATTATTTTGCGGCCGGCACTGCTGTAAAGCCGAGGTGCTTAATCGTCGCCATGGCCAACAACAATATCGTTGGGCTACACGAAGTCGGAATGGCCACATCAGATGTTGCAAAAACGAAGACAATAGATGAGGGCAGAAACTCATTTGAAAAAAAAACTGTCTTTTTATTCAAACGATAAAAAAAATTGATCTGTACCTAGACTCGAACACGCCATTGAAACTTTCAGCTTTAGTCGAAAAAATGAGATCCCAATTTGGCTTGATGCTCCGGAATTAGTCGTAAAAATGTGAAACTCATTTGGATTGATGTTGAGAAATATTAAAATCGACTCTAAGTTGAACTAAGCAGCTGTGAAAGGCTTGATCTATTTTTAAATTTCTTCGTCTGTGCCCCGCGCGCCCCGGCCAACAAGCTTCAAAACGAAAAATAAAAAATTTTGTACGAGGTGCGTCATCTATTATGTGTAGTGTCTTTGATATAACTTAGTTTTCATGGAACCCGAACTTATATTTTTATCCAGAATCCAAGGAATGATATGTTTGCAACCACACGGATTTGTTATAAACGCTAGTTATAAACGCTGAAATGATTTGGAACCACGGCTGCAAACCCAAAACATTTTAAAATTAATGTTCCTTATATTGAAGGTTTTGGTTTCAACTTTGGTTCGGTCCACGATTTACTCAAATATTCGATCTTCAATTTTGGGCCACACAATTTCCGCGAGATGTTTCGTTTTTATCCGTTTTAACTACGAGAAGCTATCAAATGCGATATAATTTAGAAATTTAGGCAATAGGTCAAATTTTTAGTTGTGTAAACTTTATGTTAAACCGAACCGATAATTTAGTTTTGGAAGAGGTTCAGCTATTTTTCTCACTTCATTTGGCTTATGCCTAACCGACGTAAATAAAAAGTTTGAATTCTGAGATGGTTTTGGTTACAAAAATTAAAAATTACTCCACTATTTTTTTAGTATAGTTGAAGGTGATCTCTCGTTTCGGTTTTGAATTTCTTCTGACTCTAAAGATTCCTTGTTTTTTAGATAGTTTATTTTCATTTTTACGCTTTTCATTGATTTTTGCTTAAAATCTGTTTAAGTAAATATATAATAATTTTTTTATTTTATACTTAGAGACTCTACGAGAATATCGATTATCGATCTGAAATAGTTGAAATTTAGTGCAAAAATTGTTTTCTGTTTTTAATATTTTCGTTTGTTCGACTTTTGTTCGTTCTTGATTATTATTTTTGTTCTGACTTTTCGCTCACTTCATAAATTGACCGATAAAATTTTTGACTCCAAAATACCATTACTGTTAGTTTCTCTGTCAATTTGAAACAGTGATGATTTTCCTCCCATACCTTTTGTGTTCGTTAAAGTGGGATTCTTTGAAATAAATTTTTTTGATTTTCTTTATTTTCCTATGTTTAAATCTTGAATTTTCGAAAAATTTTTGAAATATCTGATCGTTGATTCAAACTCTAGGTTTGAATGTCACGGTTGGTTATAGTCGATTCAGTTGACTCACTAACTTCGTATATGTTATAAAACCTACCGAAAATAAAATTAAAACTGATTTTTGATCGATTTTTGGATCACTTAACTACCTAAATGTTTCTAGAATGGGTCTTTTGGCTAAAGTAATCTTCCAAATCTTGCAATAACCCCAATGCGAAACCGAAAAGAAAAAGAACAAACTAAAACAATTCTGCTTCCAAACTTTGAACTTCAATATTGACATTGTCAAAAGTTTTTTGTTTCAAAGTTTGATTTAAAAATCCATTTAAAACTTTTTTCCATAAATAATGAGAATATTTAATTCCTTAATTTATGTTATGATTAAGTATAATTAGCAAAAAACTTTCGAATATTTCCCAAAATTAGAAATGTTTTGATTAGTCACGAGTGCCCCAGAAATAAATATGTTTGTTTTTTATTTGTTTTTTTGGTTCTTTTCCTATCAACCGTCACATAATGGGGGTAAGCCCCCTTGGTGGCTGACGTCAGATGTTGTTTGGTCTAGCTGACCTGTTTGCTTGTCTTATCTAAGTAATTATAGCCGAGTTTCTTCTTTTTAAAATGCTAACTACACGGTATTTTCCACAGACTTTTCCATATAATTAATTAATTTTTTCGCGAAACAATAAATCAATTTGTTGTATTATTTGCATATAGTAGAAACTGCCGTTTAAAATGCAAATAGTTTTATACAGAAACAAAACGACACCAGCTTGACAAGCCGTCGAGGAACCGGTTTACCAGCTCCATTCGCTGGTTTTGCAAGCCCCCAAGCCCAAATTACATACAAATAATTAAAAATTGTAAAAAAAGACACAACAACTACCCGTACTACTAACTGGGTAATCACGGTTTTTCGGTTGATTATATATTTACCTTGGCACAGTGACAAACATTTTGTTTTGCCAACGCTCCAAGCCCAGAGGCAGATTGTTCTGCTCGATGTAGTGGCCCGTGGATTTGGCCTCTGCCTCGGCCTCTGGGCTGGGCCAGTCGAAGGTCAGTTGCTTCCATGAAAATTTCTCTTCTAATTTGGCCACCGCACTCCAGCAGCTGATAAGCAGGCAAAGAAGCCCTAGACTCACAAATTTCAGTGAATACATTTTCGGTTTACTTGTTGCTGATACTGTCCGTTTCGTTCAAGCTGAGCGCGCTTACTGCTCAATCTCAGCCAAGAGCCGAGCTTAAATCTGGTCTCTCTGGTTACTCTAAAACTGTGCTTTACTCTAAAACTGGTCTTTACTCTAAAACTGTGACTCTTTCCTCTAAAACTGTGACTCTTTACTCTAAAACTGTGCCGAGCTTGAACAGCTTTAGGAAGCTTGCGTTGGTTGGATAAAATTAGCAATTTAGCGGAAAGACAAAGATAAAGTTTGATGGAAAATGTTAAAAATAAGTATCTGAGGATCGAATTGGTCATCAATTGATATACTTAAATGCACAGTGACGTCTTTCCCAGATGGGCTCGCGTCAGGCCAATGGGACATGGGCGCTAAATATGTCAGGGATTTATTTTTAAAATTAAAGCTGAAATAAAAATCAAATTGAAGTAAAATTACTTGTAAAGAGTGGTATGTGAAATCAGGGCTGACTATTACAGTTATTATTCAAAATGTTTGGGCTTAATAACAATTACATATATCATAACTAAAAATTTAATTACCATTGCAACTACCTTTATTTAAAAAAAATTATATTACTTCTATTACTTTTAATTACCAATAATAAAACATTTTGGAGCAGTTATTTAAATAGTTGTAATGGTAACTGTAATTTTAAGTTACAAAATAATTGTTATTGTAATGGTAAGTAAGTTTTGAATTACCCAATAAATTGTAGTTGTAATGGTAGCTTCGATTTACAGCACTGCCTGAAACTACACAGAAAAAAAAATCGGGATATTTTCAATCTTTTTAATCTTGACTTTCAGGATATTCTACACAATTGAATCTTATAAGGATTGACCCATGCCTTTCGAACTTGAATCATTCCAAATGTGCTTACTTCAATCCCTTTCGAGATCAATTGGAGAGCGAAGAAATATAAGTAGCCTTTTAGACATACTGCAACAACCGATCGGTCGTGGGTTCGAATCCCAGTTGAGCACAAAAATTTTTATATTTCTTTGTTTTTTTCAGAAGACTTAAATATACCAAGTTTGAAGTTTATGAGGATGTCCTATGGCAAATGGCCCGGCGGAGGAAAGGAAGAAGAGTTGTCTTTCCTGTGAACAAATCAATATTACATTACTAATTCAATCTCTTAAAGGATTACCCCGGGATAAATGTAATCTTTCTTGGGATCAAAAAAGGCGGATCAACTCAATCTTTTTTCTGATCGGTTCAAGAATATCCGGGATTACGTTATTTTCATTACCGCTTGGGATTGATTTGATCCCGTATGGATTGATTTTTTTTAAAGTGTATATAAAAAGTTCTAAAACCACAAAAATCGTTTTGTTAATAGTTTTATTAATATTTTAGTAACCGATTTCTCATCTGCTAGATAGCGACTATGTGTCGGATAGTATAGAATTTACTCTGTTAATTGTTGTTAGTTTATGTGACATATAGTAGATGTGAAATCGGCCCTTAATAGTTTATAGTTTTGTGGGTAAGCAAGCATTTGTTTTTTTTTTTGTAGCAGGGACGCAAACCGTACCACCGAACCGAACAGCTAATTTGTGATTGTAAACCGATCCGCGAATTAAAACATTGCTTACAAAAATGCCGCCAACAAAACTTGAGACGATATTGAAACGGAGTTTTACAACCCATTTGGGTCTAAGCTTCTGTTAAAGTAACCCTAAGAATTAAAATGCATAAAAAAGTCATTAGGAATTTTCTCCCCCACCTTTACATCTCATGCCTACAATCACGATCTTATTGGAAAACTTTATTAAGTCTGCATCAGTTTAAACTTTCACATCCTTTTCCACACTATCTTTTTTTTTTTAATTTAAGCTGTAACGATGTTAGCCGGCTCGAGGTCTTTACATATCTCACATATTTAACTAATTACTCACAATTCACAAAGTGCCACAATACTCATGTAATCATTTATACGGTGCCGAGTTGTAATCTATAATTATAATTATCAGGGCTGCAAACCGGTTCGGAGTTGAACCGCTCCGGAGTCGGAGGCTCTGTACGGGGCTTAAAGCTTTAAAGTTTTGAGTTAAGTTAAGTTGAACTGCTGTTCCTTAAATACAAGTATTAATCTAGCGCACTTTTTCTACTCATATATTTGTTTTATCCAGCTATAGAGTCAGTAATAAAAGATTGCTGTAAGACACTCTAATGCTTAATTTATACATTAACTGAGGGTAGAGAATTTGCACCCGCTTGCGCTCTCTGAGAGCATTTGGAAATATGTTCGTCTCGCTCTAACCACTGTGATTTCCTATGCGGACAATAAGACTCTCAATGCGGACTATCGCTTAACACCGCTAAAAATTGAGCAGCGAAAATTTTATCTCTTAAGCTTAGTACTCAGACAAACAAAATCGATTTAGCTGGGTGTCAACTCCTTATAAAAAAGGGTGTCGAAAAGCTTTCGTAAAATTCCGACAGGCCTCCTACGACTCAGACAAACTAAAATTTCCGTTCATACCCATCGGAAATCTCGTAGTGCCGCTAACTTGACAGGCACAAACAGCTGATTCAATTCCGACACCCGTCGGAATGTCAGCAGCAAAAGCTCGTCAAAAATCGTCGATTGGCATAATTTGAAACCAATGGTAAGATTTTGCATTGCCCATGACTTCTGCATTCCATATATCCTACAAAAATCCCCAAATATTTGCAAAAACAATTAACTAAATTCAAATCCAAGCAAATCAGCGCAGTATGACCGTTTCACATTTGGTGGTATTTTGATGAAGGGTGGTGTTTTGGCGTTGAACAGTCACACTGCATCGTCCGCTGGGTAACCCATCGGAATAAGTTGTCAATTTAGCTAGCGGACGGTTTAGTTTTTCTGAGTACTAAGCTTTATACTCATTGCTTCATGACTTATTGACCTTGAGCCTGAACGTTCGATGTTCCAAGCTCAAATATTATATTATCAAACTTTTGTTTGTTTTAATTTACGTGCAATATTTCTGAACAAAATTATTCGTGAACCCCGGTTCGAACCCGAACCTAGGTTCAGCGACCTTCTGAACCCGCTCCGTGAACCCGAACCCCAAAAATTTAGCGGGTTCGAACCCCGGAGTGAACCCCTGTCTATTTTGATGAGGTTTGCAGCCCTGATATTTATAACTATTACTATTATCATAGAGCCGTATCATAGAACCGTAAGAAATAAAATTAAATTAAACTTAATTAAAATTAGCAAGGTATAATTTTTAGTGGTATTTTTGATAACTCAAATGTTAGTTTGTTAACAGCATAAAATGCATACTAAATTGTCGATGTGGCAACCGGCTCTTGGCTGGAAGCCTCAGTTTGGGAGCCAGCAGCAGGCACTCGGCTGACGACTTATTAAATCGCGAAATAATACCAAAGAGGATAAAAATAGTAATAATGTCAAAAAAACTTTATGCCCAACCAACTGAAAAATCATGCCAGGATCTAAGGACCGCTATAAAAACCATGAATAACCAATGGTAAAGAATATAGGGGTCATTCTTTTTATAAACCGAACAGTAAAAAAAATTTTTTTATTTTTCATTTTAATACAAAAAAATCCGAAATTAGATCTCGACATGCCCACCAAAACGTAATTTGCGGTTTTGCACAAAAATTTTTTGTTAATTTTATACACAATTTCAAAAATCGTCAAAAACGGAAAAATGGAAAAAAGGGTTTTTTAAAAACGTGATTTCTCAGGTTTGGTTTATCGGACAGCTTTCAAGTTGATATTGGTGAAAAGTATTTTACTGTAGCTACTCAAATTATAATTTTATATGCAGAGTCTATTAGCCGGGCTTCCGTTTTTACTTTCACCAAATTTTTTGCGTTTTGGAGACCAAATCTAGTCGAAAACCGGTTTCAAATCGCAAAACTGCGTGAAACTGGAAGCATGGTTGCATGTCGCATATCAATATTCCTAATAGTAAGCTAACTTTATTTCTATGAAACAAGATACTTATCTAAATCTAAGTAATATTGTATTCTGTTTAAAATTGAGCAATCAACACAAAACCGAAAGAACATATCGCCTAGCTTCCATAGAAACAATCGACTTCTTTCCTTTTGCCGCCTCTATAGTCAGCCGCCTTCGATTTATACGCCTTTTTTACTGGAGCTTCTTCGTCCATCCGAGTAACATGCCCTAACCAGCGCAGCCACTGTTGATTTTAGTGCTTGACCAGATAGGGGCCCCCATAGAGCACATACAGTTCGGTATTCATTCGAATGCGGAAATCATCGCCAAATTTTAAAGGTCCATAAATCCTCCGAAGAATTTTTCGTTGAAACACGCCAATCGTCGGCTCATCTGCAGCTTTTTTCTTGGCCTGCCAAAATATCACAGAAGAGGCGGCATTTATTGGGCAGTTTGAGAAATTACTCGACTAGATTATAAAAAAACGAAAATATACAAACCGTGAACTATAGTTTCCTAACAACTATTCAAATATGCTTCTATATAATATAATTGAAACACACTTAACTCTCGTCTTCTAGGTTTCCGATCATGATCAATATTCACATCATAAATATTATTTATAGCTAACAAAAGAGATACTCATATTCAATATATCATTACCTCTAACCGGAAGGAGGGAACTAAATTTAGATCATTATAATGCAACTCAAAACAAACTCCTGATTAATGAGCTGAACTCAAATTTAAATTTCATCGAATATTTAAGTGATGCAAATGTTCAGCACACGCATTTGTGGACACACGAAAGCACAGGCATATGGACATAATTGCCCATACACTCAACACCCACTGCAAATTCCAGACCGCCGGCTGGGGTTAATGCCATAAATAAATAATTCTGTATATTTATGCAAATTCTTCGTCTCGATGCAATTAAAACCAGATTAAGAATATGTTTGCTCATTTGGCTTAGTACTCATCATTTGCCAATTTGGTTTTTGTATTTATTCAGTAAAATTCTCATATTCGGTTTATTAAACTTTAAATTAATTCGTTAATGTTACTTTCATAAGAACATACCGAGTTTCATATTGCTACAATTTTTTTCTGGTTTTCTTTTTTTGTTTTCTTGGATGTCACTAACAGTAGATTTTGTATGTTATGTGGATTTTTGGTATATTTATTTGGTATTTATACAACAATTAGCTTGGCTAAAGTGTGTCTTAATTTGCTACATTTGTGTTTTTTTTTTTTTGTGATGAGAGTGAAAGTGAGGGGAAATGAAAAAGATGTTTGTTTGTTATGAGTATGGCTAGGTACACAGCTCATCAACAGAAGTTCACTAAGGAGTTAAACATAAAATACTTAAAGAACAAAATTTATAGGGGTTTCGAAAGAAATGTTTTTGATTGACGATTAAGATTATGGCAATAATGGTTGACACCATTAAAAGCATCATGAAGACTGAGAATTTCAAAAATATTTTTTTTTTTAAGTGGGCTACCTTTTAAGCAATGAGATACTTTAATTAAAATCTGATATCACATCGTAAAATTTGACGTTTTAAATGATAATGTTGAGCACGTTTCATTTTTTGCCAAACGATTGAGATTTTGGTGTTATTGTACAGTGCTTGCCAAAAATCATCACATCCAAAAAAATGAAATTGTCAAATATTTTGTAAAAGATGTGAAAAACATTTGAACATAAACGGGGATGCTTCCTTCTACCTTCTCCAAGGGTATAAAAACAGAAGTTTCGGATATACAGTGAATTTTTTTAGTTCTTGACTCAAAACTTTTAAGTAAATAATTTCTTAGCTTTGATTCCAAACTTTTTGTTTTAAGAAAGGCTAGAAATAAGTTGGGGAAGATATGGATAAAAAACGTACACATTAATATAATCTCAGCAATCTAGTGCGAAGTTTCACATAATCTTAAAATTTAATTTAATATTTGTAAGCTCATTTACCTTGTGCTCGGTTTGTTGTTTCGGTACACGGTTTGTTGGTCACAAAATGAAAGCGAATGAATATTTTTTAAATCTTTTTTCTTTTTTTAATTCGGTCAAATCGTAGAACAACTTATTTGAAATGGCCGCCTTGTGCCTTTCATCAACGTCGAAGTCTCTCTAGCCACACATCGTTCGAAGTGCGAAAATTTTCACCATAGAGGAATCGTTAGAGTATATGCTGAGTCTTCAAAACAAGGGTCCGAACTCATTTCGAGAGTTCAGAGAGGTCAACATCCAGTTTGGTGGGGTATCGCCTATGATGGGTTTAATAAGTTCTTCAACGATTTGTAAATATTGAGTAACCGAATAAAAAGAAAAAAATTTTTTCGAAAAATATTCATTTGTTTTCATTTGATGACCATAAAATCCTGGTTACAAAACAACTGCAAGTACTGGGTAATAGAGTGGGCTACCAAGAAGATCTGAATTTGGACCAATTATTTAATTAAATGAGAAGACGAAAACATGGATGCAGGACGTTTTAAAACTCAACCGCTTTAAAAAAGAAATTTTTGGTCCTTTGGTCTGTTTAAAAAAAAACAACTTTTTTCACAATTTAATCGAACCTGCTATTAGAGCGTCAGTGGGCACGATGTTTCAGTTTGGGAACAGTGCAACTACAACATCAGCAAAAACAAATCTTATCAACTAGACTCGTGTCGACAAGCGAGGAACACACTGTATATATTTTGTTTTAGCACACGTTTATTATGAGCCAAACGAGTCTCTATAGCGCACACTGCACCTGCTGCTACGTCTACTTGAGCGACCAGCAGGCGCCGCGCTCTGATTAGAAGAAATTGTACTTGTTTCGAACTCTGCTTGTGCGAATTGGCGCCTCGAAACAACGCAATGCGTCTTATGCGTCTGATTGCTTCTTATGAGTCTGAACGACGCCAGTTTCCGAAAGAAAATCTCGGAGTATTGGGAGCTACGGTGTGCCCACCGCTGCATTAGAGTAACAATTCTATATAATTTTTAACCATATAAGGTTTTTTTTTTTTCTTTTGCCAAAAATGTTTGAAGATATAAGGAACACTAATCATTCTATGTAGCTTTACTATGTCTGTAGGTTTTTGTATAGAGTGAAAGTGTTGGACCTCGCGAGTTTCCATATTTCTTAATCTTTTAGAAACTGTTCGAATATGTTCACTAACGCATTCTGACTGATCGCCTTTCATACACCATTAAAAGCGTGTTCACAACTGTTTTGGAATAAACTTGTACCTTAAAACAATTTACAATAGTTGTAAAGGATTTTCCAAAGGTTTTATTATTTCTCATCTTTGGAAAATGCCGAGTCTGGTTGAGTTTAGACTAAGAATATATAAAAATTAAATTTGTATCATAAATATAACATAAAAATTTGATTTTGCTTGAGCTGTGTACTTCACCTAAAAGTTATACAATATGTGATCTCCAACCCCCAAAAAAATGTCAAGTTGGTATTTGTTTTCTTGGGGAGTTTAAGGAGCACGCTAAATGCCTCTATATACAATATACATGGTCTAGATTACGACTACCCTAACAGCGTTCCCTATATATATGTGTAAGAAATTACAATCCAATTAAACTACAAGTTTCCAACGATCCTTAACAAATATCAATGTACTTAGAGATGTCGTTTTTGTTCGCAATGTGTACACTATTCGCCTTTGTATGTATGCATGCTTGTTGTGTATAGTTTTATTTCATTTAACGGCTTAGATTTTAAAGTCTTTCATTTCGTAGGAATTTGATGTTGTCTATGTAAATGTCTCTTCTTATAGATTGTGTATGCGTGAGTGTGTGTGTGTTGGTGCGTGTAAGAGTGAGTCAGTGATTGTGATTGAAATTTTAAAAGTGATTTCATTTAGAGAATTCTCCTCAATAGTTTGCATTCGGTACAATTTCTTTTTTTGTCAGTTTTCAATTCCTATATTCTATAACCATGCTTTATTATTTTCAGTGTATAATATATATAATTTATATAAATGCAATTTCAGAACTTACAGTATGTTCAAAATTTCCCATAACAGCACAATAAAAAAACTTAAAACACATTTTTTGCTTGAGCACACAAAAGATTAATATTTACTTGGATGCTACGCTAGATTAGATTAGACTAAAGTTTAGTTTCATTATCTAAGATTTGTGCTAGTATTTGCGATTCGCTGAAATTTAAACTATTAAAATTTGTTTATCAAGTGCTGGCTTAAACACTATTTCCATACATACGCACACATAGGGGAAGGGTGGTGGATCTATACACAACAAAACTTAATAAACAATCTAAAACTAAGTTCGTATTGCCGTGGCCGGAGAGTAAAAAAAACCCAAAAAAGTGAAAATTGGAAAGGCCTTTTGCGGGTTGATTTGGGTAACACAACAACTTTGTTTTGCTTTTCGCTTTAAAAATGACTAACTTTTACATATTAGTTTGACTACATTTAAGTTTCTTTGTTTGTTTTTTTTTGTTCAACTTTGTCATTTTCTATAAGTTAAAAGTATTTCGTTTTTGTTTGTAATTTAATTCTAAACACGTTTAAGGTACCATACATATTTCATTTAATCTACAAAATTGCTGCTACCAATTCTGTTATTTAGCTCAGCTTAAAGTTGATACAAAGTTTTCTTTTTATTTTTTTAAATTGTTTACTTAGCATTTGTGAGTGTGTGTGTGTTTGGTATTCTCTCTTTTTTTTTTTGTATAATTCACCTATCACGCAAAGGAAATTGACAAGTTTTTTCATGTACGATGCTCATGAGTATCTGAAATGAAGAAAATTGAATAAAATGTATAATACTTTTTCAAATCGTAAGAAGAGGTGTGGAGTTTGTAATTGTGATTCGGTGCTTTTCAGCAAATTTAAATACAATTTTTGTACAAGACAATATTTTTCGGGCTATGTTACTGTTTGATCGTACTGAGTAGAATATTTGCGCATTATGGTAGATGTTGCTGAATACATATGTCAACAGTCAACTGGTATTGTCTAAAAACTGCGGAATCGGGATCAGACAGAATTTAAGCCTGATCACAACATTTTTCGAAAACTTTTCATCGCATCTGGCATTTTAAATAAAGACTTTGTTATAAACCGTAAACTGTCTTCATAGTCTTTAATTCTAATGAGAGCGTAAGTTAAATTCGGCTCTAACCTACTTCGCTCTCTCAAAAGATGTAGCTTTTGGACCTTAGCCCTTTTTTAAGCTTGTTTTACACCAAAAAGTTGAAAACATGGTAGCTTGTCCTATTTTTTTTTTATTTGTTTTTTGAGGTTCCCAACCGATTCAAACATTGATTGTATGGTGGGGCAGGTGAAGCGATGTGTTCTCCAGCGATAAGCCTACTGAAGATTCATTCGGGAGAGTGATGAAACGGTACCGTATAGGCAACCAGCCCATTTTTGGTGTACACACAACTTTTTCGGACCTAGAGCCAGCTAAACTCACTAATTAAAAATTAGAAAGGTCGCCAGATAAATACAAACTACTTCGATATATCGAAATGATAAATAGCCTTCCTGTGTTCCTGAAGGGGACATCCGAAAAATATGCATAGTTTTTTACTTGGTTATTCCAATATATCCGATCTTTATGAAAATTTAAGGGATTATAGACATTGCGAATATAAATGTTTTAAAGGGCATTTAATAGGGCATACAAAAACTGCCCATCAGTACCAAAATTAAATATGTGATATTTATTTTTAGTTAATTTAATTTAATTTGGTTTAATTTTTAGTCTCATATTCGCTATTGAAGTAGAGTTATTAAGACGGAAAGATAAATAAAAAAAACTCGTTTATCTTAAGAGCCGCCTAACAGTTTTGAATGGGTATATATATATGTTATAAGAGTCAACCATAGAATTAAAAATTTATTTAACAAATCGTTACAGTTCTTGAAAAACTTTCAGAATAGGACCCTTCTGCAGCGCCATTTCCAAGCATTGAAGGCGTCACGGAAGGCATTCTCCGAAATAGCCTTGAGAGCAGCGGTGCATGCTGCTTGGATCCCCTCTGTCGTCTCAAAATGCTTGCCTGTCATCGACCTTTTCAGGCGAGGGAACAAAAAAACGTGGGGGCCACATCTGGGCTGTAGGGCGGCTGCGGTGCGTGGGAAACTGTTCACAAGAAGTTTTTTCACTTTTGGGACCATCTTCGCGCACACCTTGCTCATGTTCAAATGCTCCGTCACAATGTCATGAACCACAGATTTTGGTAAATTTAACATCTGGGCAATTAAACGAATACCTAGTCGACGGTATGAGTTCAAAACTTTGCGCACACGAGCACGGTCTTCATCGGCGACCTCTTCCCGGCCATCCAAAAAGGCATTACTTCTTGCGAAAGCAACATCTGGGTAAGCCTGCTTGTATCTACTCTCTCACCCAGAAACTTCTGGCTGCACCACTCACAGAAACACGTCGCTCGATAATGCCTGTCTTGACTCTGCAGGTGCTCGGAGACAACGGACCAGAAGCTCGCTTGTTAGCTAGGAACGCCCTCTACCGAATCCAGTCGGGGCGCGCACGCTCTGAAGTATCAGCGGCGGAAGAAAATCAGTCCTATTACTTTTCGGACAAAACTCTGAACATTTTGAATTTGGTTGCTTTAGCTCTTCTAGTGTCTGAGATCTAGGTGTTCTACAGTCAGACGGACAGACAGACTAGGGTATTGATGCTGATCAACAATATATTTACTTTATAGGGCCGGAGATGCCTTTTTCCTTGCGTTACAAATATCTGGACAGTTTCAGAATACCCTTTTTCTCTACGGAATTGGGGTACGAAAATACTCGCCAATACACACTGAATGCTTGCCGAAGTCATGCTCACTGTGTTTTAGAGAGAGACACAGTCACATTTTCATGCTCTATTCTTGTAGAACCCTGCCCTATAATACAACTGAAGCCAACCCATTTTTGGAAACAAATCCTAGTCGAAATATCCGGGATCTGCAGTTTTGACGACTACTTTTGTATGCCTAAAAGTGCTGAGAGTGCGAAAAGCGTGTGGTGAATTGCATACAGTAAAATCATTAGCGGAGTAACCTTTGATTTCTGCAAATATATCCACATCTCAATCAATTTTGTCAATGCCCACGAAAAGGGCTAAGATTTCTCAAAAAAAAAAATCAAAGTTCACATTCTAGTTTCACATTTAATTGAGGCTGCGATAGGCTAAAAGAGGGTTAGTCTGAGATATACCTTGTGTGATTGCGAGTGTGGCTGCGGGCGTGGGATGTGCGGATGTGGTATTGATGATAGAAGCTGGCTGTGGCTGGACTGCAAGAGAGGTGGTTGCTGTACCAGAACCAGCAATAGCGCCTGATGCTCCATTCAGTTCTGTGCCCTTGGTATCGCCTCGATCCACCAACCGTTGACGTAGAACGCGTATCTTTTCCTCTTTCTACAAATCGATTGAAAGTTAGATTTTTAGTCAAAGCGAAAATTTGGCAAAATGTTTACTTGTGTTATTAATCGTTGCAGTTCCTCATTTTCGGTAACCAATTTCTGATAACGTTCTTCATCTTCCTTTGATATGGCCGAATCAGGATTGTACTTGGATTCGGCTTTATCTTTAGGATGTCGTATGACCTCAATGACCTAAGAAGGTTTAGGGACAATTAGTTCTTCCGTGAGTTGGTTTTTTTTTGTTGAGTATTATTCACCTTTGGCACAAATATCAGCAGCATGCTTAGGAAACAACAGAATATCACAGCTAGAGCAACAAAAGCAAACGAAGCATCCTGTTGTGATGCAATAACCATGCCAACTGGAGCCGTTATTAGGCATAGTACGACCACATTGTAGATGCTCATGCCCACATAACGTGAATCGTTTATTTGTTTGACTTTAATCGATCGCGTTTCATAGGCCAAAAATAGACCAAACACCAGGATTAGGCCCTTGAAGCCATAGACCAGTCCTAAAGAAAAGAAAGTAAAATCAATTGTTAACTTGTTCCTTATATAATTGGGTATTTAAGTATCATTGAACCGTTCGATTTGTCGATATTTCCAATATTTTCTTTTAAATAATAACTGCATTTTTTTCGGCATTTCAAGTTTTGTGTTCATATAAATTTTAAATATCCTATATACCAGAAGATAAATAAACTCACCCAACCACATAGAATTTCGTTCACTCTCACAATGCTCAAGCTCTGGACGTATTTTAATATCATCAGTTGTAGATACTGGATCTTCGAGTGGGAATGTTTCAAGTATACGCTGCAGCGGATCAAAGATCTGCCAAGAGAGTAATATCACTAAATCTATTGATAAGAGGCCCGAAACCATGGTGTATAGCTTCCAAGGTTCCACTTTTTTCTATTTGAAGAGAAAGTAGAGAATGCAAAATATTTGTTAGTTGAATATGCGTGTGTTTGATTAAGATGCAACAAATTGTATTTTACCTTTGGGTCAGTTTTCGCTTTTGTTGTAAAACGATGCACACGCCAGACTTTGCTGAACATTGCACCATAGGCTAATGTAAAACCGGTGGATAATAGCCAAGCTCGAGCTTGACAAATCTGTAAAACAGAGAAGCAGAAGTATTAAATTTTAAGCGTTTCTCTGAGTGACAAAAATTTTGAAAATAAGTTTTGAGAGTTATTCCGGAACTTTGATTTTATCAGTTATTTTTCTTGCAGAATTTTCCAATTTTCCGACCGTCAAATCAAATTTTCTAACTTCGGAAAATCGCATTTCAAACTTTTCCGTATTCTGTCCTTACAAACCGAGTTTCAACCAATCGGATGAAAAATAGTTTTTTGCATGCAGAATTTTCCGGCCATTTTCCTCGTGGACGGATTTTCCAAAATCGGGGAAATACGCGTCGAATTATTTCGCGTACTATGCTAACAAACCAAGTTTCAAGTCAATCGGATGAAAAATAAAATTTTTCCCATACAAACTTTTCCGACGCTTTTCCAACTTTTCGGGTGGAATTTTTCAAAACTCCGTTTTAGTACGCACTTTTACCACTAACAGAAACTCCCGTCCAAATTTCCGCTTTCAATCTCTTACCGTATAGGCTGTGCGATGATTGCCAATCAGTCAGTCGGTGAATCAGTGAATCAGGACACTCTCTTTATATTTATAGAGATCAACAAAATTTTGGTGTTCCATTGCTTAAAATTCCATCAATAAAG